>JAVQJF010011471.1:0-58600 GCA_036023855.1 Gadopsis marmoratus
TCGGGGTTCAGTGTCTTGCCCAGGGACACTTCGACATGCGACATGCAGGAGCTGGGATCGAACCACCAACCCTGGGGTTAATGGACGACCGCACTACCCCCTCAGCCACAGCCGCCCCAATATATTTCAGCGTAGCCTGTTATATGTCATGTATATGCTATACTATCTTACACAAAGACTACTGTGGCTCCTCATAGACTGGCAATTAACCCAAATTAGTCAGCACAGTAATCACTATGTGCACCGCTGAGCCTGGATGGACACATGTGGCATCACCAGTATTCATGTCTTGAGTTGCTCAGCTGAAGTGGTTCTATTTCCGGACAAACCAAAGACTTTTAGAGCATCCAGCAGATTTTGGAAGTCGTGACACCTCTTTCCAAGGTTTTCAGAGTAAGCGCGACTCTTCCCAAGTCTGAGATCTGGCTAGGAAAGCTACTTGCATTTATTTATAGAGGCAAGATCGAGGCAGTTTGCGGTAACTATATATAACGGTTCCTTCATCAGTCCCAACTTCTCTTGGGACAACTGCTTGGACGGTATCTTGAGCTAACTTCGTTTCCAGAGTGCCTGTCATCAAAACCCGCCAATATCTCTGCACTATACCATACACTACTGCATGGACATTTGAAATACTGTATATAGATTCCATATTGTAATCATTACCTTAGACTTAATTATTACTTATAAGAGTGTAAACGTCAGAATCACATGTCCACACATGACCACGAACACTCCGGGGACAACCAGGACCTGGGAAAATGCTCGTCAGCTGAAGATACTCGGCCGTGGGTGAATAGTTTGCCAAGTTTTTTGTTTTTCCTAAGTGCTTCTGTACATTGATGAGAAGTTGAGTGTTGGCCATCTCAAATGCACTTCCTTCCCCAGTTGCAAGTCGATCCATCAGGGTGGCCTCCTTAACTTCAGTGTGAAACTGCTGCTGCTCGTTTGTGCCTCCTGTGTGTTTTTGGTGGGGATAGCATATTTATTTATATTTATTCTCAATTAAGTGCACAAAGAACGATCCTCACATGTTAATACATCCTGCTCATCCTCATGATGAGGGTGGATGTCCCCGCCTTTGGATTGTAGATCCAACCCATCTACAGCGTTGGCTGCAGTTTGTGTGAGAGACAAAGATATTTACTCATATCATGCTGCATTCAGAGTACGTCCATGTGCATCAAAGGAGCAGAGCCAAAAAGGAAAAGTGTGACAAACTGCAACATCCGAACACTTGCTTTTTGACGGAGAGTGAAAGGAGCAGGTCAACAGCTCGGGTAACTAGCTGCTGTTGACAGTTCAGCGAGACACAGAGGAACAGCTTTCACCAGCCGGTCGTCAGAGTCCCAACACTGTCGCACTGCTGATGAACTCGGCGACGCCAACACTGTGCAAACACACATGGATCCTATGTGTACCGCACACACACACACACACACTGACAAAAGTGTTATTTATGCTGTAGTACTGATCAGTGGTGAGAAGTCATATTGTAATTCGCCGAAATGCTCACAGCTGCTTGTTTGTTATGTTACCTTTCTGGATCCACTGCATGGCCCTGTCCTCACTACGGTTCTGTCCTGACGGCTCGTTCGATTTGTGGATCCTCACTCAGCTCTGCTCGGGCGCTAACTAATCTCTTATTGCATATTAGCATAAGAGCAACGCACACACAGCAAATGTCAGTAGGCTTCTAACTTTTTACTTTAAAAGTTGAAGTGACAAATCACCACCTGTAGTTGGGTAACTGCTGATATAAGCCTGTATGAAACTTGCTTAAAAGCCAAAGTAACACTTTTGGCTGCTGTCTGGCTAACACGTTCCCCGTAACCCTGCGTCTGTGCTTGGCCAAAGAAACGACATGACTGAGTGTGTTTGCAGTCCAGCGCCACCAACAGACTGACGGTTCAGACTGAAACCATCTAGCTGATTGCGTCACATCAATTTCAGGTGTCAAAATTAACCCAGTTGAACTTTAATGCGTATCATAGGAATATATTAGGAGCACACTTGTGCAAAGTAAGTAGGCTACACCTGTTATTTCAGACTGCTGCAGGCTGTGAACATTAATTAGGCTGCCAATAACAAACTGCAGTGTCTCAGTCCAGGTTTCTTCTAAGGCAGCAAAAGCTGATTACAGATCTGAACTGAATTTCTGAGTTTAAGTTATTTGTAACTTTTGGTATTAAAGCTGTACCTAATTAGATTCCATAAGGGATTCAAAAGGACCCAAAAGTGGATTCGATACTGGATTCAGACTTGGTAAAATGCTCTCAAAACTCCAAGCCTAGTGCTCACTGAAACGGCCAAACATGCTGCTTTTGAAAAATCTCTCAATAGTGGACAACAAGTGATAACAAGTTCTTTCTGTGATCCCCTATTTTGACTTTCCTGTTTCTCACACTTGTCAAATTGGGGAGGTTTAATAACCTGTTGAGAGCGAGTGTTAAATTACAAAATTGTACTTCTCCAGTCCAAGAGGGAAGAAGACGACAGTTAACTGTTTTCCAAATGCACTGACATTTCAGTGGGAAGGAACTGCACTCCTGTGTTTTCAGATGGAGCCGTCTCGGCGTGGACGCGTCGCGTTTCATTTGCGCACTGTGACACCTCAGATTCGAACTGAACAATATTCCAGTTGAGAGATAATTCCAAGGTAAACACAATTTGTCAGACACTTCCAGTTGGTGAAGTCCTTACTGCTCCCCTCTGAGTGTAATGTCTCCTGCAGTCACATGCATTCTCTCCATCTGGGAACTTGTCATTTATCTTCAGCGGTGGTGACACCATGAAAACAGCTCCATGCGGTGCAGCCTGCCACACACAGCAAGAGCGCACAGACAGTTTATTGGGAAAGGTGCTCTATTGAATTAACTGGCCCGCTTTTGTTCCTAAACCAATATTGCAAGACTATAAAGGGGGGTCAAGGGACGGCAGGCACACACAAAAGCCTGCTGTGGAGGTAGAAGGACCTGCAGGCAGCTCTCTGTGAAAGCACAGAGTTTGATTTAGGTCAAAAGAGAACTCCTGATCTGGAAATAACAGAACATTCCAGAAGAACACAGCTGCTCCCACCCGGTCTGTCTTTGTCTCTCCAGCCTGAAATGTTAATTTTACATCCCACTGCTTCTGTCCGTCCTTCCTGTCCTTCCTGTACCCAAACCTAATGTATCTACTTATGATTTGATGGACAGGAATTTGTGAGGGATCCACATCAATACTTTAACTTACTTTTATTGTGTACGTGGTGTGTTTTTGACAGTCAAAAATCCAAATATTTAGCAACAAATGCATTCAAGCAACATTGACCGTTGGCTGGAAAACGAGAAACAAACGGCAGTCTCTCATGGTAAAGTCTGACATTTTGGTGACCCATCTGTCCACCACGACCTCTTCCCTATGTAGTCTCTGTCGCGCTATAATAAAGTCACCTGACTTCCTCCTTTGCACCCGTCACAATTAGCACGGCTGCTAGAAGGCTTTGTCACTTTGAAGTTTACCATCGGTGACTTTGGGGAAGTAGTGTCAAAGCTTGTCTGAGTGCTAAGTAAGACATTTAGCTTAGCTTAGCATAAAGATTGGATGGGGGGAAGGGGGGGCAGCTAGTCTGACTCTCTCCAAAGTTAGAAAGTAAATATTTTAAATATCTTTAGAACAAAAAAAGAAATGCATACTTGAATCCATTTAGGTTGAATCCCGACTTGAGCTGTTTAGCTGTTCGCTCGCCAGTTGCTCTTATCCAGGTGCTCCAAGCTTATCATATACATAATGAAACAAGTCTAGTTGTTGCTGCTGTTCTTTAATTTCTGGGGATTTGGAATAGCATCCCAGGTAAAAGAAAAGGGGGCAACAAGATGTTTCCAAAACATCATCGCATTAATTCTGAGAAAGGCGCTGCCTGGAGTTCAGCAAGAGAAGAAAAGAGGATCAGTTAGTCATTTGATACTCCTTTGTTACTACATGATTAGTGCTAGATTATTCCTTTTTCAGCTGTTTTTGGGGAGGGGTGAGTGTTAAGTCCTGCAGTTAATGTATATCCTCTTTTTTTTTTGTTTGTTTGTTTTTTTTACTGCAACACCTTTTGCTTTGATGTTTTCTCATCCTTTAATTATAGGAAGGGATCGCTTCATCTTTTAAACCGGGGGCCTTAAAGCGAGCACCTCTCCAAGTGTTTTCCTGTAGGTGGCGTTCTGGACATGAACTCGATAGCACTCAGGGTAACACCCGGCAGGCCTGGACATGCTTTGGCGTGTATATGTGTCCCATGAACTTTCCATGTGCATTATGCAAGAGCCAAGTGATGAGATCCGGACAAAGTGAAAGATATTCACTTCACCTACAGCTTTTGATAAAACCCAAATGTGTGCCATGACATCACATGAGTGGTATTTGTGTGTCTGCCCGTCGCCGGTGCATCATTTATGAACAGCATGAGGAGCCCGTCTCCACTGAACCACAGTTTGTAAATTCTCCAGCCGTACGGCGTGAACAAAAGGATGTTAATTAATGATTTGATCTCAGTGATAGTCCCACATCACACGGCTGAAGATAAGTTTGGAAGCGGGAAGGCTCGGGGGCACAACATGTGGGTGTTCCCCCCCCCCCTTGTTTAGTGCTGTCACTGGGGAAAAGCATCAAAGCATCAGAGGCGGGCTGTTATCGCGACCTCACAGAGAAGCTGTCATAGATAAAGGGGAGGAAGTGGTTAAAGTGGTCCAAGGCAACTGTGTTTTTCCTTGAAATCCATCATGGCACAGGTGCACGCGTACGTTGGTATGCAAGCACACTCTCAGACACACACACACACACACACACACACACACACACTTCCTCTGCTCTTTCTGATAATCTATCTTTAGAACATGAGGGTCAACACAGTGATAGCGAACAATATGCTGATTTGCTGCTCAGTTTCTTGTGCGCACAAAGATCTGCAGCCTGATCTCCTTTCGCTCACAACAGCCACCTGCTTCCGCCCTCATGATCTGCTGAGACGAGGTGGATGTGTATCATCTACCAGGGCATCGTAGACTGTAGCACAACCTGCAAGATTTTGGAAGCCAAGGACACCTAATGGGCACATTTTGAGGGGGATATAATGTAGCACATTTCAAAAACAAGTGCGTTACTAAAAAAAAAATAAAGAAGCCAGCTAGAGGATTAGATTAAACTAAAATTAAGCAGAAAGTAGTTGTATGAATACTGCAGACACCAAATATAGACCTGCTTAATCAAAACAAAGTCTAGAATAATTTTTAATGCAAAAGAATTGTTAGCTTTCCTCATTCAGCAAGTCCTGACTTGTCCTGCCGGGTATAGGGGGTAAAAGTGTTCTACATGATAAAAATGAAAATACTAAATCAATACTGAGTCAATGTGCTGGCTTAATATCTCGTAATTCTGACTCGGTGTGTCACTAAAATCTTAAAATCCCTTTTAGCCTGTGGCTCCCGGCCATTTTGGCATGCAGCCCCTTGAAATTAAGTGTTTACTTGTCACCTCTCGTCACACCACGGCCTTAGTGTGGACATTAGTTGTGCCCGTTTCAAAGACAGACTGATTTTTCTTTCTGTGTTGTTCCATTTGAGATGTTTTTAAAGGTCACACTGTCCTGTGCTCTGCAAGGAACATGCAAACATTAGAGACAAGTCAGTAACAATAAATAGAATTCTGTGTAACAAAAACATTTTTATTCTTTCTTATCCCCTTAACCAGCTTGTGATCCCTTAAGGTGTGCTACTGTAAGACATAAAGAAAAAACACATCTCACCGTGCGTCATTTGCACAAAGTTGACCCAAGTCGCCCAAAAACAACCAATGCACCAACTGTGTGTCAGCTTTAAGCAAACCTAGCAGCGGATGCACCTCTGACTGAACTCACCAGAAACTCCAGTTCTTTCTGTTGTTTTGCTTCCGGTCTGTAATTTCACGCCGCCCCGGGCTAATCGCTTTTTACCACTGACTTTGTATGCGACGACGCTGCCTCTAAAATTCGCTTTGTGCTTTCTCTGAACACGCAATTAGATTTTTCTTCGGAGGCGCACTCCCCTGTTTGATCTTGTAGGGAGTCTTGTTGTAGCATTGTGGACAAGCCTGCAGATTGGATAAGTCATACAGGCTTAGGAGGGAATATAATGCATTTGCAGTAATCCAGCAGTGATGTGTGGATGACCGTCTTCATGTGTTTTCACGATCAGTGACGCTTCATGAAGCCTGATGTTTCAAAGTGTTGCAGTCGATGAGAAAGTCTTTTTGCGCCTGTCTGCAAAGGTTTCCTCATTTACCACTGTGTTTCCTCCCATTTGGTCGTCGTGTCGGGGGTGATAACATCTCACCAACTGCACAAACTCCTCCCAAATAGAAATATATCATTTTGAAAATGGTCTTTTTTTTTATTTCTCCAAATCTCCTCAAGTTCAAGTAATTAGATTAAGCACGCTGACAAATGACCAGTGATTGATAAAAGAGGGAAAGCTGTCGGCATGCACCATCAAACGTAACTTGGATTTACCGTGAGGCGACTCGGCGTTATGGGTAAGCCGACTGCCTGAGAAGCAGCATCCCTGAAGACGGAGAATGAAATAAGGGGATTTATCCACAGACACTAATCATTCCCAACTTAGAGCATTGGCACAAAAAGTAAAGAATGTGTAAAGAGCCCAGGGACACAAAGGCTTCTGGGTGATCAAAAGGGGAATTAAGGGTGACTTCTTCCACTGAGTCATTGTCTGTGTGTTTCATGAAGTATCAGTCTCGGCAGAGAGGGGAGGGGGGGGATCAAGGATTTCTTGAATTAAAGAGCCTCTACGCTTTTCTCTCTCACCTTTTAATCCGCCACCTCGCTCTCGCCATCCCTCTGCACTTTTTTCATTCCTCCCTCCACAAATAGATCCCCCTGTGCTACAAAGTTGGCATGATACACGTTCGTGTGCATTGGGGGAGATTTCCAAATTGAACTTCAAAAAGCGAAGTGCGTGGGGAGGACTGGGTGGGCTAGCTGCAGGTGTGTGTATGTGTTCGAAGGGTTGGTTCATGTGTTTTTTTTTTTTTTGGGGAGGGGGGGGAGATAATGACCATGACAGCCACCCAACAGACTCACCCCCCACTGTCCTTTTAAGTCCTTGTTTAAGGTTTGGCTTCGGCACCCGCTTTGAACCGCGACAATGATTCTCAATCACAGCGGAACTCCCAGGATTCTTCATCCTTTGGGCCGCGATACGCAGGGCCAAGAGGCTTTTGGCTGCGTAAAGTCTTGTCCTTCTGACCGGCGGACAATAAGGATCGTTCCTTCTCAACTTGATTAGCCAGCCGCTACACACACACACACACACACACACACACACACACACACACACACACACACACACACACAGACCTCACACCTGCCTTTATGATCAGCACACAAAAGTCCTTATTAGTTTTGTGGAGTTAAAGAAAAATGGCTGACTCGGGTGCAAATGCAGTGAAGCCTTTGCATAATGCAGTATGTCAGTTCATTATGATGACATCCCAAAATACATGCCCTGTGTGTAGCGCAAGCTTAGCCATCATTTGTTTGCATATGTGGGCCGGTAGCTTTTTATGTGTTAGCATAAACTTGGTAGCACGCGTGAACATCTGTTTGCGTGCATTGTTAGTAGTAGGGCTTCTAGCGTGGATGAATTAACAGAGCTTCATGTACTTCCTAACTGCTCTTGTTGGAGCATGGTCTAACCCTAAAGAACGATTTTATATCTAGGCATTAAAACAGCTTTTAACATGTGTAGCGCAGCGGTTTAGAAAGAGAGGAACACTGGAGCAACAATCTGACCGATCTGTGCGTGGGGTGGGGGGGGCGTCAGAATTAAGGTGATGCTGAGAATTGCCTCGCTTATGTCGAGAGCCTCCACACACGGCGCTTTACCCTCAGTTATTCTAATGCTGCACGGTGGTCGCAAGTCGTTGCGTCGTTCTTTTAAAGCAGCTCCCATGTGACGTGATTTTAAAATAACGAAAGAGTCCCTCCCATTCTCTGTGGCCGCTCCCATTCTATGAGAGAGTGTTAGCGGTCAACATTCCTGCTCAAATAAAGGTTAAATAAAACAAACACAGTAAGTGTGTGTTCCTACACATGGGAATGTCTGCACAAATCAGTTTTTGCTTTGGCAAAGTATTCTTTAAATGTGCTTACAAAAGCCATATGTTGAATGCTGGATGTCTAACAAAGATATGTAGCAAGAGCGCAGTGATCTCATACAGGTTTGTAATTTCCCAGATGCTCCTTTCTGAGGGCCAAATACATTTGCAGGAAGCTGCCAAAACAATTTTTCAAAAACATAACAGCTTTAACATATTCGCCTGCCACAACTGAGAGAATCTGTGAAAGAGTTGCAGCGGTCTCTCAAGGCCAAAGTAGACATTTCATTGTCTATGTAATGGTCACAAGGCAGAAATGTAAACTTTCGCCGTTTTAAGAGATGAATAGCCGAATAACAGACCAGCCTCAGTTTTGGGGTTATTCAGATTGGCTGCTTATTTTTGGCTTCAAGTCTTTTTCAGGTTTGGAGAAAATCTGTGATGGCTTATTAAGAGATAAAGCAGCTTCAGTTTGAACGCATATGCTAACAAGCAATTTAAGGCCATTGTCTTTCGCTGCTGGCGTGTCCTTTTATAGTTTTAAGGGTTTAGCCTACACCTTCATTGTATCATTTTTGTTACTACCACTATTACTAGTGTAGTAATACTTGCAAAACTATCTTTAGTTACGTACTATAATTACTAAAGATTATTTTACATAAGAAATAAGGCCAGTATGAAAATCATAATAAAACAACAAATTTATTTATAACACTTTTCACAGGGTTACAAAGAGCAGCACATCTTAAAGTCGTATTAGCTGTGTTTTTGGCCACATGGGGGCAGCAGTACAAGCTGTCAATACAACATGGACATGTCACTTTATGAAGCTAATATGGCACATGTGGGGCCCCCAGTGTCAGGGGGATAATGCCCTGTGGGTTCGTCACTCCTTTCACATTAATCTTTTGATCCATGGTCGAACACAATATTGATTAGTGCAGCTTTAAAATCAGTTCTATACTTAATTGGAAGCCAGTGAAAGAGGCGCTTAATAGGAACAACAACAAAGCACACCAGAAGCTCTAAATACTCAACTCAGTCTGCTCTGCGTTATTTAAAAATACTATATTGTAGTGACTCATGGTGTAATTATTTGCAAGCAGAGAGGTAGGAAATCCCCTGCGCCGCTGCTTCTAGTCATGTAACAAATTGGCGTAATTGCCATTGTGGTTGAATAGAAATTGTGGTTAGGCAAACAACTTTTCTTTCTGTGCCAGTGCCATGCCCTTATACTGCTTTTCAAACAAACACTTGTCTCTGTGGTGAGTTGCCTTTTGCAAAATTAATAGATTCCAAATTGTCACACGCTGCAAACCTGCAGGGCAGAGATAAAGAATGTTAACCCTTGAGAAATGTTCGCCGTTGAACCGAGGACGCAACATGCGCAACGTAGCATTTCACCACTTTCATATGATGACTGTTAACCGATAGATCCTAGAAAGCTCAAAATGGAAATGGAAACGTGTACAAACATGCATGAGCAAAGACATCAACGCATACTGAAATTTCAGACACACTGTTGTGATTTCCTCTCAGCTCATTCTAAATGATTTCATTGTTTTGAAAGGCAACATGGCAGCGGAGGAATTTGCTCCTGCAGTCCTCTGGATGCGAGCAGGGCCCTCAACAAATCACTTCCAGCCTCAGACGGAGACATTTCCTGCCTGGTTTGAATACAAACATGTACACAACTAAATGGGTTGCAAGGGGTCTGGAGAGCGAACAATGAAAGGCGAGAGACGCAGAGAAAGGAGGGGAAAAAAATAGAGTGGTTGAGAACTTTAAAAATGTAGGGGAGCAATGGCCTAATGAGAGCGAGATGCTGATGTGGTGGTGTTGTTGAGGGGTTGATGGTGGGGTTAGCAGTGGACTGGTAGGGATTGACACTGGATTAGAGCTGTCGCTATCAATCAAAGGCAGCTTTTCAGGCGGCACGAACACACCTCTGTGTAGCAGAACCAGCCAGCGGTGCACTGAGGGTTACGGTGCAGGTGGAAATTCCACTACAGCTTTTTCAGAATGATCATGACTCTGCAGAACAGGTTGGAGTGGGCTGGGGTTTGTTTGTACACTGGGGCTGTCTTCAGAGAATGGTTTGACATTCTGGGAAATGCGCTCATTCACTTTCTAGCCGAGAGTTACGCGAGAAGCTCGCTGCCTCTCTTGTGCTCACATATGCAGTAAGTATGTTGTGGCTGGTGCCGGCTAGATTAGATTAGCGTGAAGACTGGAGGTTCGAGGGAAATGACACATAACACACATATTGACACATTACGTCTTGTTTGTTTACTCCGTGCAAGAAAAGCTGATCTTGTAAAAACAGCTGTCACTATTTTGCAGAAGGTTATGTGTCGGACTATTTCTTGGCTCCGAGCAGCTTCCAGACAACCAGTCCAGACTCCAGGAAGTTATTCAACCTGCCCAAGAAATAGACCGGCCCCTAACGCCCCTTGCAAAATGGCAAATAGTCATTTTTTTCAATTAATTAGTGAGCTTTAGAGGTGCTGGTAGGCAGATGTTGTTACCCCCCCTCCAGGTTTCCAGTCTTTATGCTAAGCTAAGATAACTGGCTGCTGGCTCCAGGCACATATTTAGTGTACAGACATGAGTGGTGTTGATCAGCAAACTTCCTTTAGGAGTCGGACCTTTTCTGCTTGTTCCGCTCCAGTTTCTGCTGTTAGTTTACTTAGTCTTAGAGAAATTTAAAGCAAAGGTTAACTACCGACCGCCTTTTTCTATCTACTGGAGGAATATACCTGACACTGCAGGTGTGGTAACCTTTTTAGTTCACTATCAAATAAGTGGTATAAATAACATGACAACATTAGAGGTTTGTTTACAACTGCTGTGATCGTCTGACTGGTTGTGTTCATTGAGTTGTTGCTATGTCCCAGATTCGAGCAACTGACCGCTCACTAAACCTTTTACTTTGAACAATTGCCCATTCGTAGCCTGGCAGCCGTTGGCCTACCAGGCACATTTGGTCTGTCGTGCTTTAGAGTTGTCAACATGCACGAGGCACTACTAGGAAGAGCGATATTTGGTGTCCAAAGAGTTTTGAGGGTCATGTAATTTTAACAAAGGTTGTCATAGCAAAATATGCCAGGAATGGATAGACTATTGCTGTCAAATCCAAGCTATAGCACAACATTAGCTGAGGACCTTATTTTGTAGGCGTCCAGGTTAGAAATAGTCCCCAACCCAGACCCTAAGCCTAGTCTGAATCCCATTGTTTTAAAAGTGGACAAATGAGTGGCTTCATTGTAAACTGTATATATGCCATGCTAGAATGCAAATCTTGTCAGGTATAGTAATAGTAAGTAAAAGGAGTGAATGGTGAAAGTGAAATCATCATTCAAATAGTCACGACCGTTAGCAATGATAAAACGGTGGGGAAAAAACTTTTAATCTTCAAACAATTAACTTAAAATCAAAGACAAAATAAAATCCACCTGGGGTTACCCAGGTCTGTTCAAACCACAATTAAAAGAGAGAGTCCCGTAAACCTTCAACTGACCCAAAATCCACAGACTGGAACCATAAAGGGACGTCCCACCTTCATCCAGGCGATTAATTGACTAATTTCTGCAGCTCTACTTCCCAGTACATCACACATGGATCTAACCTGGAAAACAAACACAAAAGTACAATATGAACGGGATACTTGCATCAGTTGATTGTCACCTGAACGCACCACAACACACAGCTACACAATAACAAAGCAACCTTCAGCAGACTTTTAAACCAGATAGAAATGAGATAAGCCCTGTAAACCTGCTACTATGATGCTTGAAGAGCCTTCTAAAAGATGTGATAGTAAATGAGAGAAACTATTTTCTACACTTCCTGCGAGGTGCAGGTTTTGACCTGTTGCTAATTTTGTCTGTCCCGACACATATAAGGGTATAAGAGATGGGGTTGCACTTCCTCCCGATCCCATCTCTTCTGAAGAATTCACAACCTCCTGCACTTTGGATGTCTATTAGATTACATTAGCAGTAGCGTTTCCTCCCAGCCAGTGGCTTCCTGTCCCCCAGGAGAACCGGAGATAAGAGCCGACTCTCTAAAACACACTTTTGTCGATGCAAACAGAACAAATTTCCCTTCTGAGCGCGGTCTGAAAAACAAAAACCCGCAACCAACAAAAGATAGCGGTTCATAAAACAAACAGTCCTGGCGACATGGGACGGCGGTCGCTGCAGGCAGTGTGTGGAGGAGCGCTGTGACCAAACACTGCGGGGAAGTGGAGATAAACAAAACAGACCAATTTTTGGTTATCTGAGAGAAGTCCATGAAGGAAAACAATCCTCTCCGCCGCTGCCATGTCCTTGAAAAGATCCGGAGAGATATCCTGAGGAAATGCCATTTCCTTTTCGCTGGAAACAGCCAGGCAGCGTTCCATCGGCTTGCAATGGATGAAGCTACTGTGCTACAGTTTAGCAAATAAATCTTTACTCAAGATCCACTTTCTTGGTTTTTCTGGCGCTTTAAGCTGCATCTCGTGATCTTCCTCAGCGGGATAGAGTCTCCATGATAACTGAGAGAGGAAGACCACCGGATGCAGCTGAAAGCTCTGGAGAGGCAGGTGGACCTTGAGTAAAGCGGAGGGGTTTTGTTTCATGCGCCACTCTACAATATACAAAGTAGTTAAAATGACATTAGTGCTGCCTACACATGAATGCATCAGGAACAATCTCAACATATAATATACTGTATATCATAACATGTCCTTGTATTTTGGGGCATTTCGTGACCCAGCAGGAAACCAAAGTCCCTGGCTGGACTCGGACTGCAGACCCTGACCTCTGACCCCCATAACAAGTACTTATGCTCCTGTACTTTTAGTGTAAACTGTAATTTGCAAGTGTTTTTACGTTGTGCTGTTGATACTTCAATAGAGTCTTTCACTACTGATTAAAATAAATGATCAAGAGACATCTGTTAACTCCTTCATAGTCTACTTTACAGATTTCAAATGTGCCAGTAACTTCATTGTTACACCGGTAATTGCAGCTTTGCAGTTGACTCTCAGTAGCAGTATTGTTGACTCTCTAAGCAATAAAAATGGTAAATAGTTTAATCACATTCTGTTGTAAGGACATGCTTTCTTCATAACCACTTCTCTTATACTCTTTATTCTTTAAATACGAAAACATGAATATGAAATCACCATATCGGGAAATGTCCCACTCGGTTCAAATGCAATATATTTAAATTGGGAAAACACCTGACATCAGTTACGGTTGTTGAAAAATCCAGCTTAATTTTATAAATGTATTTAATATCTCTTTCAACATACTGCACGTACAGATAACTTTCAGAAAGTCAACAACTGTCTAAAAATGCCAATTCAGTTTATGTATGCAGTATATCCCAAAATCACAAATCGGCCTCAGGGGGGTTTACAACCTGCACAGAATATGACACCCTCTGTCCTTTTGACGCTCGACTCGGATAAGGAAAAACTCCCCAAAAACCCTTTGAACCTCAGGAAGAGCAACAGAGGAGGGATCCCTCTCCCAGGACGGACAGACATGCAGTAGATGTCGTGTGCTCAGAACAGACCAGCATAATATAATTACAAATAGAATATAACATCTACGAAGAATGGATCCGGGGAGACGTGGAGCAGCTTCAGGTGTTGCCAAAACTGTTCGGGGCAAAGGTCAAATACACAACACTCGGTGTGCAAAGTGTTGTCTCTGCCAGTGACACCGGAGAAGCCTCTCTCAGCGCTTGTAGTTTCGCGAAAACACCATTAGGGGGCACTTCAGACGTCCCTCCGGTGTGTGAACTGACTCACAGTAACGATGTTAATGTGCTGGGACAGTTTCGGGCCGGTTTGTTTGCCTGAAAACCTTTTTTCTTTTTTCTTTTTCTTTCTTCTTTTTTTGCCAGTTTCTGCGCGAATGCGAGCGACCGGCTGCACGTTTGCGTGTGGGAACGAGCTCATTTGTGTTTGTGTGAATCTTTGTAGGCGAAAAAAGCTGGTGCTGCCTGTCGGTGCATGTGGACACAAGTGACTCTATCTGTGTGTGTGTGTGTGTGTGTGTGTGTGTGTGTGTGCGCAGCTGGTTGTGTTTTGTGTCTGTATTATGTGTGTGTGTGTGTGTGTGTGTGTGTGTGTGTGTGTGTCGGGCATTAATCCCTCTCTATTTAGAGAACGGGTATGTTTGGCCAATGCTTCCTGACTTCCTTGCTCTTGGCAAACAGACAGACGGCCACAGTTTGTGTATTGTTTCAGAACGGTGGAGGTTGTTGGTGCTTGAAAGAGATTCGGGCCTGCTCGTGTTTGATTTATGCGGCGTGTCTGTTTGATATCGATCATGAACGATAACACAGCTGAAGGAAGGAAAAGCCATCTCCTGCCGCAGCTCTGCGCTTTGATGTCAAGGCTGAACAGAACAATGCTCCGAAGGTACAGCGGCCTTTTCTGCGTCAGGCTCCCCGATTTGCCTCCGCGTGTCACTGAAGTTTAAATGATGGGATGCATATTTATTTGATTATGCTAAACGGGAACGGGGCCGTAAATCTTCACATTTCTAATGTCTCTAAAAGCACACGTGGGGTCTCAAAGCTGACTGAAAACATCCATTTTATGACTTGTTTCCTGTGTGTTCATCCTCGCCATCCCTAAACAAATTAGAACTCATGCAACTGCTCACTTCTCAGGGTAGCCAGCTGCCTTACTGGATCCGAGTTTAATTTAATGTAATTGGGCTGCTTAGGAACTCATCGTTCAAAGAAAGCGCCATTGTTTTCTCCACAGAGCCCAGTTGCAGGATTGTTGACTCTCGCTGTGCTCGACAGTGTGCGATAACAAGTGTTGATCACGTGTGTCAGTGAGCACATGTGAAGTGGCCCTGCGGTTTGCATTCAGTGTCACCATACTGGCCTCTGCTGGTGATCACTGGGTCTGCGTGTGCAGCAGGGAAAGGCTGCAGCAACCTCGATGACCGTTCTCACGTTTTCTGACTGCTGTGAGATGCTTGAGGCTCGTATTCAAAAGGTTTGAGTTGAGCTGGATTGATGATGAGAACTGGCATTCTGCGTCGGGCATCTTCAAGTATGACCATAAATGATGCCAACAATATGCAAAGATTCCATTTCTGCCCAAATTGTATTTTTCTACACTGTGGGAAATAATTTAAATCTGCTTCTTTAGACAATCGTAGGACAGTAGAACCCCCTGTTACTCATGTGCGATGCCTAAATCATAAATTGTGAACATAATCCATGCAGCCATTATGTTTGTCTTCACATTATCATCTGAGAAAACACATCCGTACTAGCCTATGTGAACATAATTTCTGGGAGACAGGGTTACATAAGTTCAGTTTCACTGCTGGAATCATTTGATAAATTGATCATTTATGATACATTTTCTATTTTTTTTTTTTATAATATAATACTCCTTTATTTGTCCCTCAATGGGGAAATTATAAATACGAGGCAGCCCCTTCGTGCGGCGCCACGGGGCAATTTTAGGGTTCAGTGTCTTTTCCCAGGGACACTTCGACATGTGGACGGGAAGAGCTGGAATCAGCAGCTCTAAAGTACAATTAATCAACTAAGTGCTGCATTATCAGCTAATCTGGTGGCCCTGTCATGAAGAGGAGCCACGTCTGCTCCTTCATGTCCTTCCAAGAACCTGCTCTGTTGGCTAACGTTGCTGACAGCGACAGAAGGTAACTGAATGCAACATGCTGCTTATTAGTGCAACAGGTCAAGCAGCTCTGGGAGAAGAGGTGTTTTTTGGGGTGACAGATGAAACTGTTTTGCCAGTCAGGTGGAGATGACGTGTTTGTTATTGAGTAAGGCGTTGGTTTAAAAGAGTAACTGTGTTTGCTCGCATGTCCCCGACTTCATCGTTTAGGTTCTTTTCTCCGACAACAAAAAGAAAAGCGAAAGCAACTTTTCATCTCGTGTTCATTATGAAAAATGGTTGTCGGCAAATACTTTTCATCATAGTTTGCACTGACGACGCGAACCAGCCAGGTTGTAGTCCTTCAGCAAAGGATAAATGGCTGGTCTCTGGGCAAATAATGGAGCTGCCGTGAGTCGTCTGCTGTGCTCTGTAATTAATGGGAACTTGGAGGGGACAGGACAGTACGTGATGCACAGAAGGCAGTAATCAATAAGGGCCCCAACAACAAACGTTTGCCCTGTAACCTGCTAACAGATTAATCCGGCCATGCAAAGATATACAAAACAACACAGGCCAGGGAAGGTTTTGCAGATCCGACTAATCAATAATGAATCGGTTAACAAAATTCAACTCGGCAATGACTACGATAACGTGTCCCTCCTGCTAACCCTCAAAAGAAAGATGACCTCAGCTTGTTCAGACAGATTACAAGAGATCCGGAGGGTGTTTTGCCTCAAAGTCCAGGGACGAGGGACAGGAAATGAAATGTTTTACATGCTGCGGTTAAAATTTATGGCGTGGAATTTGTGCAAAGAGTGGACTGTTATGGGCTCGTTACGGACGCTTGCATTATTTAACTGGTGAATTTCCATTTAGGGATTTAATTTGCAAACTGAATCACTTGCGCATGCTCTTACGAGATGATATTGGACGTTCAAGTCAAGCACGCTGCAGAGGAGCATTAAAGTTATGGGCCATCTTAAAATGATTACGAAATAGCTGCTGCTCATGTTGGCTGCTGAAACGGTGACTGATGAACTTCATGGAGAACATTTTCCCCAAAATGGCCATGGAGTGTCTCGGAATGAGGCCTTCCAGCTCTGAATGTGTGGTTATTCATCAGCCGACGTAGCAGACGTGGCCGAGGCATCTTGTGTTTTATATGGACCTCAGGACCCTTCCCAAAAAAAAAAAAAAAAAAACCAGTCTCAAATCTCAGGTGCTGTAATTCTGCTAGCACTTAGAGCTGCGGAGTTTAACATTCTTCCGTGCGCCGCGCTGTTCAACTGTGCTCCTTAGTAGTAGTTATCACTCTCAAAAATCCCAACAAAAATCTGAGGAATTTCTCCAGGGGCTGTGAGTGTGTGTGTGACCCAGCCCACAGTGCCCCAACCTCCTCTTTCCTGTGGTGCTAAAGCTTTGACTAAGGGGTGTTAATAAAGATAAAACAATAAAGTGCAAATCTCTACTTTAATCAATGATGTGATGTGATGTGAGGGTTGTTTTTTTTTTTCCTTTTCTCTTGAAAGGGCTTAAAACACTCCTGCTCACTTCTGGGTGGGATAAATACTTAAATATATAATTGTTTGATGATTTTTCACCAAGACAACAGACAACCTTCACCAACGGCTGCTCACTCACCAAAATTTGGCACCACTTGGGAGCTCGTCACATACCGTACGAGTGACGAACGACGCCAGAATCAGTCTTGTACCATGTTCTTGGGCCAACTCCGCCTGCCAACTCTGGCCCAAACTGGCCTAAAGTGCTGCCACCTCGAGGCCAAGTCCGATCCCCCAACAGCTTCCCGAACCTGGCAGCCACATATGGACCAGAGCCACATCAGGTTTGGTTCTCAGGTGCCAGAATACAGCCGACTGTATGTGCCAGCTTTCAACCAAAATTGGCCTGATTTGTTTTGCAACTGCATATTTGTCTACTGAGCAAAGTGTCAGTGTGATTATTGAGCAGCAACTTGTATCTAGAGTTAAAGTTGGGCTTCGGATTAGTTTAAGGTTGAGCATGATGACAGTTATTAATGAGACTGTATCAGTATGGTGTTTCTGAGGAGTTTTTCACAGGAGTTTGTATCAAAGGGAAAATACCTTGAACACAGTGTGATCAACAAGGCGACAGTAGATTAACAACCCACATTTAACATGATGTTTTTACACTTCAAATGATAAAGACGCAGTGCGTCCTGCCCAGGTTGCTCGTGGTTCCTGACTTTAGCACAGCACCAAAAGTGCATTTTGAAAGGAACCCACCTACTGTCTGCTGGCTGGGTGAAGAATGTGAAGTCAAAGAGAGGTCCTGATGATGTTTTGGCTGCAGACCATCCAGCTTACTGCACATCAATCGTGTGGGCGGCTGAGGTTTGACTGGACAGCGGACCCCAGACTCACCCCGGCCTGAATGCTGAGGGTCTGGGCGGCCCTGACATCCAGGGTACCTCATGCCGCTCTGAGGCCTGGAAGCTGCAATTATGGAGAGGCACAGGGAGACGCACACACACACTCACGAATGAGCACGGGACACAAATGGACAGAGACAAACTGTGTAAACAGAGATACACACTCATGTATAATTCAGGCAAGACTTGTGCAAGCAAACACACACACACACACACACACACACACACACACACGCAGACACACAGATACAAACACACTATTCTCCAAAAATATACACTTGTGCACAGACATGAACAGACGACACCTAGACAGACAAACAAACGTGCAGAGACACACATGTGCGTTTGGATGAAGGCAGACATACACAGCCTCCACACCTAGGTGCATGCGCGCGCACACACGCGCCGAGTAGCTGCCAGGCCCGTCATAAATCCGCCAGCTCAATTAATCAAGCGGTTCCCCTGGGGGGTCGCTGGAGCCAGCCTCAAACCTCGCTGACGTGCCCCCCAGCGCCGCAGAGCACTCCAGCGGGGCTTTAGAGCCCGGCGCTCCCCTGGAGAACGACAGGAGGAAATAACTGTCTCAACTGCAGGTCAAATGTGACCGGACTGACATGTGTGACCTTTTGAGAGAGCGAGAGAGAGAGAGAGAGAGACTGGAGTGTGGAATCCATTTTAGCTTTTTTGCAATAGGCGATGTACTGTAGTGGTCAACGGTGCAACCTGTACAATATTAGCCTGTGCAAATGTTCACACGTGGCTAAAATGTTTCCTATACAGTAAAAAAAAATCAAAAAATCAAATCAATTGTCTATAGCTGAGCCCTTGAAGTCTGACTTAACAGGTAAAAAAAAAAAAAAATCTACCTGGAGAGAAAGATTCTTCCATCCTCCTCCAAATAAAAGTTTAATTTTACTGGAAAGAAAGAAAAAAAAAGTTGATTTCACCTAAAAAACACTAGAGACGCAAATCACGACTCACTCTGCTGATTCGAATCATTTTGCTCAGTTCAAAGATTCGCTCACCTTAGTACGTACAACTGTGAGTGAACTTCGAACGTGGTCAGCAGCGTATTGTTGCCACGCCAGAAAAAGAAAAACGGATCGGTATCGTGTTATGACGTCGTGGTTTGTTGTTACAGCAAGACGTTGCATTGTGTCACATTATAACAGTGTAGTTTCACATTATCACGACATCCAAACGTACCACGTTATAACATCTGTCTTGGCAGAACACGATACTGATCCGTTTTTCTTTTTCTGGCGTGACGGCAACATGCACTTCAGTACGGCCGAAAGGTTTCTGGCCGCCTTCACTGAAAGCCGTCGCGTTCAGTTCAGTACAAAACCAGCCTATACAAGCAGTGTATGTTAACGTAATGTTAATAGCCCAGCGGCGTCTTATTTCTGATTAGACTTGTTTGTGTGGCTTTCACAGTCTGTCAACAAGGACAACTATCTGCTTAAAGCTGCTGATTTGGTCAGAGGCGATGGTGATTCAGTAAAGTCACTTTGTTTGTCCGTACACGTGGAGAAAACCACCTGAAAACAAGTGAAATATTCTTGATGCACTGACAGATTCTCTGTGACTTTTTTTTGTTGTTTTGTTTTGTTTTTTAAATGTGCTTTTTAGGACTTTATTTAGACTTTTTTTTTCTTTTTAATCTTTCTCTTTTTTGCAGTGTGGTACATGTACATACACTAAACATACACGTACACTTTTTGAGTGATGGATGATCTAAACACAGCGATAAGCCTGTCTGACACAACAGGTTTCACAGTAGTTCCTCCTGAAAAGGTTCCTGGAAAGAACCATGTAATTTGGTACTATTATTATTATTATTAGAACTAATATTGACAGCGGTCTATTGGTGCACTTGAAATTATCGGGTAGTGTAACCTGGAGCACTCCTTCCCAACCGTTTCTGGCTTGTGGCCGTTCAAAGTGCAGCAAGCCACTGTGACAGGCTGCGTGCAGTTCAACCAAAGGCTGATTATATCTTGTCAGGCTCTTTCACTTTCTGGAGGCCTGCAGAAGGAAAGCTGTTCAGTTTTCCACAAGGGAAGGAGCATAAAAAAACCCAAATGCTAATGCTTGTAAACATTAAGACCACATTCATCATCTCCTCTCTCAGAGATGATGCTCCTGCTCACCCTCTCCACATTCCCTGTGTCGCTCTGCCTTTGTTTGCATTTGTTTTTGATTAAAGATGACAAGCCTATCATCCGTCTTACACTCCTTACGCTCGTCAACATCCCCAGAAAGGGACGGCTTTAAGCTCCGTCCGCTGAGAGGGAACAGCACAATCTTCTGATCGAGTGGCTGGTAGGCTGTATCACTAAGCACAGCAATTCGTACTGCAAATCAGGGTCCCACGAAATTCTGTCCAGTTACGTTTGAGGTCCCACTTGTCACATCGGTGAGATTGGAAAGAATAAACTGTCTTTATATTCATGTATCATTCTTACGGCGTGCCGGCGAGTTTCATAAGAACAACAACATGCTAAATAGGAATTCAGGTCAGTTGCTTTAAATGCCTGGTTGATAAAAGACAAAAAGGCAAAGTAAAGGAGAGTAATAGCAGATGCTAATCTGACTTTACTTCATCTTTTAAAGTATCAAGAGAGGCCAGAGGCACAGACTCCTCGGCTCTTAACAACATCTGCCTCTGGAAAGATTCCTTGTCCATCTCCAGTTCCAGTCTCTAATCAGTGTACCACAGTGGAACAAATACTCCATCACAAATAAATTTCCTGCATTTAAAATGTTAGTATTTCTTAAATAATAAAAAAAACAGTTGCTACCTTTTTATAGTATTGAATTATTGATGCATGAATGTGTAAGAAACAATTAAATGTTTTAATGCTTCTAGCATTTGATGGTATTTTAAGATCTTATTATGTGAGAAGTTGCACACTAAATGTACAAGTAAAAAGTACTAAAAAATACTACCTCAAACTGTATCATAAGGCACAACGTGGACATTATGTGGCGGAGCCCTGAGTGGTTCAGGAGGCCCAGGGACATGCCAGGGATTATATGTTGTGTCAGAGCGTTTCCCTATTTCTAACATTTAAAGCACACTTTAAATCTCAGTCTTCCATCACTCCCAAACTGACGCACAGATCTAGCTGCTCAAAAGTCAAACAATCAAATGCGAGTCTTTGATGTTTTCTGACAAATGTTTTCTGTTTATGCAAGTAATTTTTGTAACCGAGGCAGTTTAACAGGCCTCGGTTTTAAATGTGAATCCGTGTCTGCTTATTCCTCCGTGGTTAATCCTTAAGTATCACACAACAAGAGCGAATCTGCAGCATGTTGGCAAAGAAAGTGTGAATACAGAGAACTAAAACAATGTATAAGAAGGAGCCAGAGGGCGCTGTTGGGCAGGTTTTCATGCAGCACTCACTGAAGGTTCTGTCGAAGCCCCTCATCCCAACAGATCCTACTCAGCTATGAATCTGAGGTTGTCAAACAAAAAGTGTCTGTTTCAGTCATTTCTTCGTACAGAATGGGAACAGAACAAGAAATGCCTTTTTCTACTGTGACTAGACTTGCAGAGAAAATTATTTAATTGAATTGTCAGACTCAGAAATGTATCAGTACTTGAGGAGTCTTGAATTCAGGATTGTGTGTCCAAACACCACAGGTCAGCTGCAGGTGGTTGTGCTGGGGCCCACAGAGAGAGTCAGAAATATAATATAACTAACATTGTTGCCATTTGTTATATATGCCCTCGAAAAGGCAAATCCATCTCTGCCATGGCTTCATTTATTTATTAATTTTATGGTAAAGTAGTCAGTAGCAATCTACAGCAAAATAATATGCTTATTCTACATAAACCTTAAAAAACTATAAATAAACTCTAAAAATACAGATAATGCAGTGACGCTTGCTGGGTAATATGCACGTTGATGTTGTCCAATTAAGTCTCTGTTTGATCACGTGACGATCTGACGTATGGCGCACAATCTGACGACCCTCTACTTTTCCAAAACAATATCCTAAGACTCTAATTTGACCGTAAAATCCAACACAGTGTTGGTAAAATATATGCAGTGTACACCTAATGATGTGTGGGTGTCATAACTAGTGATGTATTCTACAGGGAAACAATGGCAGAGGCTTATTTTCTGCGGGATATAACCATGGTATCTGGAAAAAATACATGAGGTCAGCTGGCGTAGCGTTTGTATGTAAAACACTGGATAAATTGGAAAATGGGACGAATGAGCAGTGGGAGAACTCGGGCCTTTAAGGCCTGCCAGCAATTCCCATTTTCAATTTGTCTTCAGCAAACACACTGAGATCAATAATGACACAAATTTTAAAGGCAAAGCTTTTGATTCAGGAGTGAGGTGCATTGCAATGCCTCCTCCCACACTCGTATCAAGTGCTGAAGAAAATGTCTTTACATAATGCCAAATATATTTCATGCAGCTGCAATAGCAGGCTGTAAGAGGCGGAACAGAGAATGTACTGTTAAAGTAAATCCACTGAACTGCTCCAGGATCCGTCACAGCGAACAAAGAATGCAGCCAATGTCCCCTTGATTGAGGCGATTAACCTTTGGCAGTACCGGGTTGTGGTTGAACACAGCAGGTGACTTTGTGAGTCTGCGTCTGCTGAGGCCAAGAGCATCTCCTGACCTTTTCTAACATTTGCGAACAGCCCCCCCGGTGGTCAGGACCTCTCCTCCCTGAGCTGCATGCTCGCGCCACTCCAGCAGATGGCAGGAGTGCAATGCTCTGAGCGCCGCCGCCGACTTCCTGTACTGTGAGGATGTGGGTGCAGTGCCTGACTGCCAACTCTGGCATTATCTCACCCGCAGTTTGATTCCATTACACAGGCAGAGGAGGAAAATAGGGCTGACTCACAGTGCTGCTGCTCTCCCAGTCAAAGAATTAAACGCTAAGAGTGAATGAGATAGGGCTCCGCTAAATCTTTAACTTAGTGCCTCATTACAATTAGCAGTGCCTCTTTTAAGATGATAATAGCAGACCGACTGAAATTCATTAATAAGAGGTCATGGCGGCTTTGTAGGGAAACCTGTTGGTGTTGGCGGCAATCGTATTGGGTCTGGAAAAGGATTATGCTGTTGGGTTTTGTTGACCAGCTTTTTCAACCATAGTCCACTTTTTGTCTCCAGCGAATTGAAAAAAACCCCCGCGGCTTTTGATCATCTCACGTGAATGCTGCAAGGCTTGGTTGATGTAATCTGGTGTCAGGGCAGCAGGGTGCATGCTCAGGGAAAGGACTGAGAAGTGAAGAGTGAAGCTCCAGGACAAATAATGTGTTTCCTGCCCAGTGTGCAGGTTAAGGCGGAGCAGCATAAAGAGAAAATAATAAAGGAAGGTCAATGCCACTGAGCAAAAGTCAATACCAAACTCAGTGCTGTAGGACGAAGGATATCGGCAGCCATCATTTTGTACCATCAGCCAGCTAATTTCAGGCCATTCTTATGCCAAAAGCTAAAGAATATTTCGAAAAGCCTCTGTGACAGCATCTAGATCATCTCAGGGCAATAAAACTGCCTAATAAAATAAAAGTCTCGCCACTCTCCTAAAAATCAGCTGACAAAAGTTACGCATTTAAAAGTATAAATGAAATGTGGAAGCAGAGGGGAACCTCGGATAATGTGGATGGATGATACTGAGTAGCTGACTTTTATTAAGATATATATTATAAGATATTGGAGTTTGTCGCAATGTGACTCGTCCCTCTCTGTGACCGGTTTTCCTGACACCATCAGAATTATCGTGGGGCGATTTGGAGCCCATCTGTTGCTCCGAACGAAGCAAACGCTCAGAACAATGGTCATGAACCAGGTCTGTCACTGTGTGCGTTTCTCTACAGGCACACTGTGCTGCGTGCGATCGTGTATCTGAACATCAAATCGTTTAAATCTTGCATCTAAGCTGTCCACCACTCGGCTTGAACATACAAGCCCAATGCCTCTGACTGTGCGCGTACGGTGCGTGTCAAAAAATAAAATTATACTGTAAAGCTTGTTGCTAAGAAATCATTCAGCCTATTCTTTTAGCTGTAATCACCATTTGTTCCCCCGCTAGCGATTCAAGTCCAAAACGTCCCCACTGGAATCGTTCCATTATAATGCATCATTATTAACCAGCACACATGAGCAGCATCTCACTAAGCAGACCACATGCTGCTTTAAAAAGTCAACAGCCAACAAGTGGTCTCTGGTGGAGGAAACCGGTGCTCAGAGCCAATTTACTACTTGACAACCCGGGGAAATGACCAGCCTCAGAGTGGAAGTGGCATTAGCTGACCCGGGTGGGCGATCAATCAGTCACGTGATGACTCAGCCTACCTACAGTACATTACGTTACAATGGTGGTTCGGCTGTCTGGTGAACATTTCCTGCGGGCAAGGCAGTCCAAAGTGCATTAGAAATATAATAAAACCTTATTAAAGCCAAAGTAAGGAATCAAACAGGTGAAAAACAATGCACGGTCAGGAAAAGACCAGGAAGAATAAAGTCAAAGCTCAGCGTTGCATTCTTTCCCCGCCTGTCGGGCTGAGCTCACCAAATACTTTCCGCCCTTAAAACAGTTATGGCAAGAAATACTCTGTATGATTAGAAACAGATACCCCGATCACTCTGCTGCTGCTGCCCTTGGTTAATTTCAGTGTGTCAGACCACACGTTGATCTTCAGTGTTCGTGGCCCTTTACAGGCCAGCGTCTGCACGGATGCACGTGGAGGAGCAGCCAGTGCCGGATGATTCACCGCCGCAGCGAGGTCTCTCCACTCTCCTGCACAATGCTCCACATCACTAATCCTCTGTAATGACAGCATCCCTGCGCCGTGCTGTCATTATTGACACCCTGTAATGTAACATGGTTGTGTATGTGGGGGGGGGGGGGGTCGAGCCTCCATAATCACGTTCTCCAAGTGTAAAATATCACCCATTTTCTCTCTGACTAATACTGAAGTGACGTTCGGAAGATTGCTTCCTGGAATCAAATTGGTGCCATCGGAGTGCAGTGAAATATTTTCCCCCTTTTGACCTGTTTACTGAGGAACCGTATTGCAGGTGACGATTTGAATGACATCTCACATTACCGTCTAAACGCCGCGTCGGAGGTTCAGGTTTACACACCGAGGATGGCGGCCGTCGGGTCCCCGAGCAGCCGTCTTGCACAACAGTAAAAATAAACAGGAGAGGCTGAATGTTGGAAGTCATTTGGCTGAGAACAATATACCTCAGTGTCTAAGCCATCAATATATCGTATATCTAAGAAGTGCAGGTGTCAGAGCTACAGTGGCTGTAACGGAATATGGTGATAATCGTGCGTAATGCAGGTACTCGATGAAGAAAATAAAGGCTTAACGGAGAGAGCAGTCGTCTTAGGTGTCGCTTTTTGTAGACACTTTGTCACAAGTCAAACAACAGAGAAACGGTGATTATTCGCCGGTCGGCGAATCCAGCGGTGTCTGTTTTGTTTGATGTTTGGGTTCCTTCTAGTTGTGCTCGTCATTTATTTAGCTCCCACAAACGGATGCCGACAGAAAAATAAAAGCTGTTGTTTCTTCTCGTCTGGGACTAGAACAGCGAATGTAAAACCATGTATTAACTGGCTGTGGGTTGAATTAGCGTGGGCTTTTTTTTTTTAGTTGCCCGACAAAGAGTGACAGGATGGAAATGCGTGTATGCGTTTCCTTTTAAAGCCCTCTGTGTAACTCCTCCACAGTAGCTGCACGCTGGACTTAGACAGCAGCCTATACAAGCATGTGCTGCCCGGTGTCACGATAACATTGGTGTCATCTCTTTTTTGTGTGCGCCACTATTTTGCTTCACCAAACAATCCAGTGCGGCCATCAAAATAGGCAATTCTGGAGGTTTTTGCAGACCTCCTGTGGTTTAAACTTTCACCCTGCTGCACTGATGTTGCACTGCAGGAAAAGCGCTGCTCTCCAGCCTGGTGTTGAAGTCACTCTTTAATATTCTACTCCCAAACATACATGAATCTGTGCCACTTTGCCAGCCCGTTGTGCACCAGATGAAAGCCATTTATATCAGAGCAACAGGGCACATTATTTTATATTATGTACATTTCCCAGGATGACTAAATGATTAAATGAACAATGCAAATAGGTGCCTTGTTTAAATGTATCAGAATCAATCATTGTGATGTTTCCACCGTGTTGCTAACGTTCCTTTTTAAGTAAAAGCCCGACTAAATGGAACTCATTGACCTGTTGAAATGCATTGTGGGCACCCTGAGTGAGCACAACATGCTTAGTAATTACCCTTAAGTGGTTTTGGCAAATATAAACAGCACAGATCAGACTTCGACCCTGTACATTTAACAGCAGCATTTTAAATCCACAGTCCCCTTTTAATAAAGCCAAAAGCCTAAAGGGAACAGTTGTAACAGATCCAACGTGTGTAATTGGAAGCAATTTTTTTTTTTAATACTTAATGGATAGTGTCGAAGCTTAATAAAACAAGAAATCGCAATTTCTTAACAAATTGCTTTTACCGTCAAACCAGCGTGTCTTTCAGGCAGCCCTGACACCGCCGTCGTTTGTCAAGCCGTATTGATTGCGTGTCCGTCGGCAACCGGCATCTGGTGGCGCCCGAAGAGAGGAGCAGCGTCGCCACCTTCCTTGCGACCTCTCTACGGGGAGGCGAGGTGTCGACCTGTCACTTTGCACCCTGCGCTTGTCATTATGTCTGAGTGGGAAAGTGGCACACGTCTGCCGGTCTGTCCAGCTCTGCAGAGGTTCAAAGGCTTCGGGGAATAAGTCATTTCAGTCCACCAAATGGATTTCTGTAATAGAATTTTCAAGGGCAGTGGAATAGTGAATAAAGCCTGCTGCTGTATGAGTGTTTGATGTGAGCTGATCACAACTCGGCAATATGAAGCATTCTGGCCTGCCCCGTCTAATGAAAGGCACTGAAATGAGCACAATGTCTTTAAAATACAAATCATACAATATATGCTTTGTGCGTAGCCCAAGTACGAGAGGGACTTTCTCCTATCTGCAAATATAAATGCAGCATCAAAGTGGAAGGGGATGTCTGAGGTGCACTCAGGTCCGGAAGCAAAAGTCATGCACTTTCAAGGCTTTTAATGAACATGAAATTGTCCCAATTCAATTATCTGCACAAAACATCAGCAACTGCAGTGAGAAAATGTCTTTAGTGAAAACATACAAGTCTGTGGACGGGAAAGCCGACGGCAGGACGTCGACATCCAATCACAGCGCGTGCAATTGTGACGCGTGTGTGTGCCGCTAGCATCAAATGAAGCTGTATTAAGCTGTGGAAAAACCTGTTAACGCACTCAGCAATTTAAATCAGATCACTTTCCAGATTCTGGGTTAACATTAGATGAATTCAGCAAACTACTGTGTGCTTCTCCTCCTAGTGTTCGGGACTTGCTGCAGCTCTGATTCACACCCCCGACGGGCTTCCCTTCCGTACACTAGCAGGAACATATTTTCCCCCAATTTGCAACTGTATTGGAGGAGCCACAACTGGAAACAGGAAGTAGTTTAATGGTGAAATTCTGGCCCACAGTAAGCGGACAATCCCCAGCATGTGCTGTGTTTTCACGGTTGGACTTGGTAGCGAACCCCAGCACACAGCAGCTTCAAGGCATGTTCCTGTTGTTTGTTGTAGCAGACTGAAAACGACAGGGAGGCTCCTTCACGCGGTACAAAGTCAGTGGAGAGCGATGAATTGTTTTCACCTCCATTGAGGGCGGGGCTTAATTGTGCGCCGTCTCCGCGTGCATTACTCGCTCCCCTCGATGCTAAATTAACCAAAAGGCAGCTGGTTGCCCGAACTGGACCTTGACGGCACCAAAGAACCCCCCATTTGCCAGCGTTGTCATGTGGTGACCAACTAATCTTTTCATGCCGGAGGAACTTCACGTACAGAAAAATGTAACCTGCATTTCACAGTTGACATTCATTTTAATAAAACCCAGCCAAGAACCATATTACTAGACGTAATTTATATGTATTTTAAACGATTGTCTGTTAAAATACACCGTTTACCTTTGTTATATAGCTCTGCTGTATAATGACGATGTTTCAGTATTAACTTTAGTTGTGACTATTTGAGTTCATAATTGCTAGCTCCTAATATCTCTAAACACCAAGTAACTGAAACTAATTAGCCCGTTGCTCTCACTTAATGTCACCGTTGAAGGCGAAATGGGCAGAAGTCTAATTGTAGATATTTCTATTCTTCTCCCAGCTGCTGAATTACATTTATTGCCCATGAAACCCTAAAGATGATTAATTAGACAAGAAATAGGTTGCTTTCAATATCACATAGAATCCCATTGTTAAGAGTGAAGGCTGCTCCCTGACTCAGGAAATAATCTGTCTGGTGAGCTCAGCCCTGGATTTTTTTTAATTACCTTAATGCACATCCAGGCAGAAGACAAAGCCTTGACTGTGCAGTCTCTCCTGGTATATTTCTGAGGAGGAGGAGGAGGAACAGAATGTTATAAATATAGACTTTTCCAGCGGTGATGGTTGCACTGGTGCTCAGCAGTATATCAGACCAGTGTGCTCACAGTAGCGTGGCGTATGTTCAGTTGGCGTTAAATACACCCAGCGTGGTTTAGAACACAAATTGGAAAAGTCCGTTCATTTCGATCGCACATTGCTGGCTTAGTCCTCGACCAAAGAAAGTGACATGAGCGACTTTGACGCCACTCTTTATATCACTTGCACAGAAAGGGACACTACGGCAGGCACATCATCACGTGTCAGTCTGAATCACTTTCCTCTCACTCCGTTTGCTGCTGTGCTGGGATCTTGACACTTGCCTGTGCTAGTGGCCCCGCTGTCCTCGCTGAGGCTGCTCTCCCGTGGTGGGGTGGAGGACTTTCCCCCTGAGGCACCGTGGCTGCTCTCCAGCTTGTGTCGGGCCCTCTGGCTGCTGCAGTGCCGCCGTCGGCCCCGACCGAGCCGGGTCTTCAGAAAGGAGCAGAGGGCTTGTCCGGCGCCTCTCGGAGGCCGCAGAGTGCTGTTCATCAGACACTGCTCAGGCTGCACAGCCCTGTTTAGTGGCGCGATATCGGACACCTTTGAACCACTATTTTCCACTATTGTGGAAATTGTGCTATTCCGTGTTTTTGGATCTTGACCCATATAAGGGAAGAAAAGTCAAGTTATCTTGGCCTTTGCGGCTTCGGTTGCTTTTTTTTAAATACATGTAAAGTGCAATGCTGAAGCACTGCTGAAGTCCTCCTTTTTAAGGCTGCAGTGGAACACAGTTCCTTGACACGAACATCAATTTGGCTATTGCATGTGATTGCATTCATTTGCCATACTGTCACATCGTCGCCCAACCCGACCCAACCCATTGAGGATCTTGTATAACCTACCTTGAAGCCATCTTCATTTCCTTTTCTCTGTCCAATTTGAATTCATCACACACCACAGAGTCAAGTTGCAGTATCTCACATCTGCTTAAGAGTTTAGACCTTGCAGAAAAGTGGCCATGGGGTTGTTTGTATAAGTGACTGGCGGAGGAGTTAATGACCTCTTGGCGATGAGGCGGTCTGGTTTAACCTGCAGTCATAGGGTGGCAAAAACCGATGGCTCTCCACTTTTGAACTGGAAGGTTCTACCTGCCCTCAAACTGTTAGAACAGCACTAAATCTCCTAGACTTGGGGAGGGCTAACGGCCAACTCTGTCTCACCATGTTTTATGTGCTCCCTATAACCAAATATGTTAATCAGGAGTATTAGTATGCTCAGTTAGATCTGCTAGAAGAGTTCAAAGACAAAAGAACCCCATCCATCAGTATGCATTATGAACTACTGCTCAGCAGCCTTCCCCGGTGAAGACACTGAGTTCAGCCAGGGAGTGTTTATGAATGTTTCATATCACTTTGTAATACAATGAATATTTTCTGAACCCGGACCCATGTGGTCAGGATAAAGGGTGTCTCGCACAGTCAATTAAGAGAGAGAGAGAGAGAGAGAACGTAGCGAGGCAGACTGCCCCAGTTAAAAAATTGAAAAGCAGTAATTTTTCTTCTTAAAGCATCTTAAAGTTTCAACACTCGCTCACCACATTAACAGTGTTTGAGCCAAGAGGAGTCCGGGACCTTTTACAAACTTTTGAGAGTGCAGTTTCCCCAACCGGGCCACCCTGTCAGTGGGATTATTTGACTGTTTTCGTCTTCTGTCAATATTTGCAGTGTATTGGAGTCATACTGTGCAACCATAGTGACAACTCAGAAATGTACCACATCTAATGCAGCGTGTCACCCATAATCCAGTTTAGTGTCTCAGTCTTTGCGGACCCTTGCTCTGCTTTCTGTTGGAGGGCGCCTCTTTGTTGCGTGCCCTCGTGTGATTGCGCCAAATGGAGCAACGCGATGCACTCCTACACTTCTCTGCACTTTGACCAAGCATCAACATGTAATCACACACAAGCTATTGGTCACAGTTGCTTCCCGCTGCTACGGCGACGACGTGCTCTTGTGCTGCGTATCCCTGCACTGTGAACACACTGCGTGTTTGGGTGTGCGATCGGACCAGTGCCGTGCGGTAGTGGAACAGGAGAGTCAAAGACTACTCCTGCCGTCTGCAAGGTCTTTGTTCCTTCTCTCAAGGGCACGACGCTGTGGCAGTTCCTTCGAATGACGATGAGCCTTTTTCTTTTCTTCGTTTGTAGTTCAACTCTATGTCGCGTGGCGTTTCAGCAGTGTGGCACGAGCGAACCTCGCAGAGGGAAGCTGGGCCTCAAGCAAGAACCACATGTGTCTTGTACGAGTGATTTAGGAGAACGTTCACCAATTTTCTTGTATTTTGAATTTTCTCTTGTTGTGGGAATCGTGCGTAATGATTCTGCTGTCATCCCAACCTACGCTTCTCACTAATGGACTGTATATTTCATTACTTTGAAGCCATTTTGTGTTTGAAAATCCCATATAAACCCATATTACCCTCAATTATGTTGAAATGATCCTGTTTGACTGTGCAGTTCAAATTATAGTATAATTCTAAATGTATTCATATAACCTAACGAAATCGTCATTCGTTTAAATTGTATAACACTACAGTATCAACAGGAACATCTCAAACTGCAAAACCACTTACATTATGCACATTAATTTGTCTCTGTATATAATGAGGTCAGTGGGAAGTGTAATCAGTCGCGCCATGGCTGACTTACTTCTTTTGGATGCCCGAGCGTATAAAAGTATAAAATAACACCAATACATTTGCCTGTTTACCTTTTGTGGTGACAAATGTTATTAAAGTGTCAGTCGGTGATGGCAGCCATGTGACAGGCCACCTGCCCCCACGGAGCTAAATTATTCATTTATTCTGACTGTCTTACACCCAGTTCCTGCCAATTACACAGCAGCCACCTTTTAAAGGTCTTTTTGTTTTAAAGGTGCAGCAGCTGTAGGACCAACACGCTTTGGCCTGAGGGGGAACATTCAGAGTAAAGCATCTTATAAGTACAACATCTTCCCCACCTCCACTCGTGGCACACAGCACTGTAAAAAGTAAAGGTCTGGCAAGAGCTAAATTAGCTAAGAGCCAAATTTGCCAAGAAAGCTTTTTCCTGATTTTCATAGTATAATTACCTTACTGGGCACGCAGGTAATGCTGGCTTTGTCTACAATGATGGGCCTGTAACGCTTAATTTTATTTTCCTACAACTGTCTCAGCTTGTGATCAATTTTAAATAAGTTGTGTAAACAAGTATGGAGTCGGCAACTATAGTAACAATACGTTGCTTCTCTCCTCAGTCTGGACCAGAAGACTACAATGCTACAATGCATTGAAACTAGACACAAACAGCTTAAAAACCCCTTTTAATTAGCTTAATCAATTGTATTAGTGTTACGTTTATTCAGATTCAGCCATTTTGCCACTGGTTCGCTGACAGTACAACATATTGTAGCTTTCAGTAATTCCTGACATGCTATATCCGACTTGGAATTAGGGGCTTGTCATCGAGGTCTGTGAAATCTGATGTGAATACGGTACTCGCTAATAAGAAGTAGGTGATCGAATCCCCTGCCAAACTCATCATGTTTTGCAGTAAAGAAAACGGCAAACTTTGAACTGTACGAATAGCTGTCGCTAACCTATGAAGCGCATTAGATTATAGATGGTGTTGCAGGTGAATTCAGCAGACTCAATAATTGATATTGGTGTCACTTTCTGTCAAAGGAAGATGGGCCTTCTCTGAACAACGTACTGGAATGTGCAGACTGTGGACCGTGGTACTCCAAACCGCTGCAGGCGTGTGGAGTAATCTTGGAGTAATTTGGAGTTTTTTTTTTTTTTTTGTAAAGCATTCAAGTATTAAATCTTAATCAACTCATTAAAACTTAATCTTGTGTGCGCTCACTAACTCACTACCCAAGGCCTGAAGGAACATATTGTTATCAAAAGAGCCCGGCAGAATACCAATTAATTGCATATTCCTTATACGCCGCAAATTCCAACTCATCTGACTTGGGTTGGTGCAAGAGGCTGCAGTCGCACGCACCTGGGAAAGGGGCACTTTTCCTTTTGTAGGTCAAGATTCACAGGTTTCATGGGGCCAGTATGTTGAGACAAATATTTGACTAACTGACAACAGTGCCACGGAAAACATCTTGAGCGCAGGGCGGCTTTTGGATGCATGGGGCTGTGAGCTGTGGCCGAATTTGTCTGGATGCCTCTTGTTCCACGCATTTCTGACCAACCTGAGCCAACAGCAGAGGTGGAGGGAGGGGAGAAGCTAGAAGGAGACGAGGACAGAGAGGGGATGTACTGCAACAGCGTACAAACGGCGTCAGCCCCGGGTTTAATTGAGAGAGCTTTGGCATTTTTCTGAAACGAAACAACAGGGATACGGGAAATGCAATTACGCCCACAGAGAAATGTGTCAAACAGGTTGCGAGCTCTCTCGCCACGGCGTCTCACTCCTCTGTAATGAACGGCTCCCGTAGCCAAAGGCACCGAGGGTGGCTTGTTTCGCAAAAGGTGTGAAGTGAAGCCTCCGTGCTGAGAGGTTAGGAGAGAGGCAATGGCGCTCCCCGGGCTCCGTGAGGGCGAGACATGGCGAGAAGCTACGCTATCTTTAGCGGACCTCACCACCTGGGCTCGCGGCGTCGAGGAGACGACGTTAGGACGCCGCTGACGTAGACGACAAATCTACCTCACGTTCCTGGTGTTAATGACTCCTTTTAATTAATGTAAACGTATCATTTGGCAGATGATGAGATATTAATAGCTGTTCGAAAGGGACACAGATTAGACTAGAAAGGGCTCCGCCAGGGTCGCAGGAAGATCCCCTGTGACCCGTCGTGTGCGCTGCATAATTGTCTGTTATCTTTAAATGGCACGCTGCATGCTGGGATAATGAGCAACTGCCGCTCAGATGAGTTCGACGCAAATGTCACGGTGATGAATGAGAAGGTTCGGGGATGATAGTGGCGCTAATGGGACGTTCGTCACAACGCTGGCTGGTTGTTAGCCGCCGTTTTCAGACGGAGACCAAACATATTCCACATGTAAACATCGCCTCATTTTTTTTTTTTTCCTCACAAAGTTAAAGGTCACGTAATGGGGGCCCCTCAGATGAAAAGCTTTTTAAAATATAATATAGTCGCTGTCTGAACATGTCGTCATATTCAGGTGCATTCTCATGCACCTCCACTTTAATCAGAGAGACAATCTTTTCATATTTTCTGTTTTAATGCAATTGAGTCAAAGTCAACTATTGTGTGGTTGGAGTCCTCCCTTCGGATGAATAACTTTTCTTTGCCGTAGCATGTCATCACATTTCCTTTTACCCCGATTTCTAATCACTGCAGCGTCCCTGCTCTGCTGCGCGACTTGAAAAGGCCTGGAAACGCTCGCTGGTCTTTCTGCGTCAGGTCACGCTGTTGGGGAGGAAAAGGCTCCTGGTCGGTGCACACAGATGTGATAGAACAATCTTTCCACATGATATACTGTTGCAATCAGTCGGCGCGTGCTGCAACCCCATCATCCAACTCCTCAACTACAGGAAGTTTCCTGCTTTTGATATTTTCCAAATGAGTGGAAGTTTGCGTCAGGAGGGCGACAGCTTGCATGTAATCACTGTTCGCCTGGATTTACAGGTTCACGCTGAACGCTGGTCCAAACACGGAATCATCAGCCATTTTATTATTGTATCAAGCCTTTGAGCTGGGGTTTGATCAAAGCCCGGGTCACTCGCCTTTGTATGAAAAAATTACAGATACCTTTTTTATCCTAACATATCCTAGGGTGAAAATCCTGTCTTAAAATGTCAGATTTTTAAGAAATACAAAAATATATATATATATATATTCTTATTTGGAGCTTCAGCACCGTGTATTTTAAACTTTATCCAGGTTGTAGGTTGGGTTGAATTTTCTCCACCCAAAGAGCAGAAACCTCTTAATCCTTTTTTTTTTTTTAACCCTTAACCCTTTTTTTTTAAAGTTCTTTGCAGCAAAAATGTTAATGCAGATCATTAAAGGTATCTATTCCCACGCTTTGTGTTCGACTCTGTCTAGGACTGATTCCAGTTCAGAAGCATCTGAAGTTAATGAAGAAAGTTCAAGGGAAGGATTCTCATATAGTACTAATGTATTTTCCATATGCACTGCTCTCCTTTTTCACCATGTCAGGAGGTTTTCTCACATCCCATCATGCAATTACCCAGTCTTTTGCACTCCGCATTTGGGTATATTGCCTACTATACATTTATGCCTCAGTTCACTCATCTTTCATGCCCCCCCCCTCCTTTCTCCTCTCGATTGACTTCAGACATCACATCCTTATTGTCCTCCCAAGAAATATGAAATACAACCCAGCTGTGGTGTTTCAACACAACCTTGAACTGTGATCATGACTTCATTCCTGTGCTGCAGCAGAGCCAGATATGTTGCACAAGCATTCCATTGCACTGTACCAAATGGAGTTTTCTCTCTCTTGCCGCAGTGGAAATATGAGAATCTCCAACTGGGCAATTGCAACGTAAATAGGGGATAAAATGTGGAGGGTTGACCTTTCCAAGTTTTCTGACGCTGGCATTTTTCTCTCGCCTGCCTTCATTTTGAAATATTTTCTTTTAAGTGCTGTGGTGTTTCCGCACTGAACTTTCAAAAGACCACGTGTCAGTCAGACAGTGCACCATTATTCATATTCAATATATTGCAAACTGCTCCTCCCGTCCACATGTCAAAGTGTCGTTGAGCGACAGAAGGTCAGCGGGTTGGATGGTAACTCGTTGACATCGGTGTGTAACTGTGTCTGAATGAGAGTCGCAGTGTAAAGCACTTTTGGATAAAGGTTTATTTACCATTTACCAAGAACGTGTGCATTTTACCAACGTTCCACGCTGGAATACAAGGCACAGTCTGTTGTGCTTATGCACCGCCGGATCGAATATTACATTTGTGTCAAATCAAAAGGTGGCAGCCCTATAATCAGTTAATTATTTTAAGCCATACTTTCACAGGCTAATGTTCGGCTCAGCTGTGCTTTGAGGTTACTGTCAAAAATGACAATAAACATGAGAACATGCTAATAAATAGGAGATGGTGGTAACCTCAGTCATCAGCTTTTGACACAATGGTGGCACTAGAGGAATGAATCATCAGGGCATCACCAAAAGACATCCTCTGGGGACCATGAATGTCTCCTCCCAAATATCATAGATCCAATATTTGTTTCAGTTTGTGTTGTGGCTCTGACGTTTTGGGCTAAGCCTGTTTTGCATTTGGCAATGTTGAGAACATAAGGGATATAAACTTAGCCTTAGTGGGCTGCAAATCCAAAAAGGTGTTGAATGATGGAGGTCAAGATGGCTTCTGAACTCTGTGCAGGTGCGATTGTTAAAGTCAAAATGTTTTATTAAGGGGAAACCTTGCTTTTAAACCTTTTTAGTGATGTGAGCCTAGATCTGTCTCTGGGGATTCAACTGTATTGACCTCTGAACCATAAAAATGCAATACAGGAAGAGAACAGTGCTACTGCAATTGCATTGGGTTGAGTTGTAGGGCTTTTATTGATTTTGTTCCCATGTGCTGTGTTCTGGGTAAAACATCGTAACCTTATATTGTTAGACAACCAATTTTATGCACCCCCAACAGACCCACGGTGGAACGGCCTGCACTGTGTACACTTATTACCTCAATACCTAAATGTGGATCCGCACTTTCCTCTCCCATCTCACGAGAACGAAAGGTGGATTTATTTGTCCTGCAAAATCAATAACCAGCTTTCGCATGAAATCACCTGCACGGCCCATTTAAGTTTTGTCCTTTAGAATTTGTCACAGCTTGCTCTTGGTACGACTATTACCAACAGGAACAAACTGCCAAGAGTTCTTAATTATCTGTCAACAATGGCAGAATAACTCTGCTAGACAGAATGCTGGGATCCTTCCTCTTGAGAGGACGCTAACAGCACAAGTCAATCAGCAAGGCCCCGTCTTGTTGTTTTGGGGTTTTTTTTGTTAAACGTGTTGTTTAAATTATCTTCATAAAGGCATTCATCCAGATTGCGTGTCATTTTAAAAGCTGAGGGCTGTTGACATCATCGAGTGCTCTTCCTGGCGGTTGTCTGATATGAATGTCAATCCAATGACTCCTGGGAAATAAATCTTAATGTACTGCTTGAGAACAGGGTGGAAAGGTGGCGTAGCGGTTGGCGGCAATACACCATTAGTGAAAAGGTTACAGGTTTGAATCCCAAATATGCGGGATCATGGCGCAAGACATCAAACTCTTACCTGTTCAGCTCCTCTCAGTGCGCTCAGTGTCCCACGGGTGTTGTTGTTTCGCTGCTCACGCTGACGTTAGTTTTATTGATGCTGGCTTCAGTCTGCGCTGAGTGCTGCTGTAGAGCCTGGGGAGAGCAGCACAACGGCATTATTCCTCACCTATATTGGTGTCATTTTGTTTCACGATTCAAAGAAAAAGGGCTGTCCCGTTGTTACTTTCTTACTGCTTTTGGTCAATATTTCCTGGCAGGTACAGCACTTAACTGGGCCGTTATGAAAGTACATGCATCACACTGTCGATTGGAGTCGATTTTGTGACTTTGCTTGGTTGAACAATAGGCCATTACCTTGGCACTCTAATCAGTCAATCAAAACAACAGAGATTATGTTGTTACAGTCATACGCCGCCTACATGAAGAGGGAATTATGGGGATTTTTAATGATTGGATTGTCAGGACACACAAAGCCATGCAGATGGAAAAATGGTGGCACTGACATGGATAATAAATAACTGACTAATGTTTCATAGCATTAAGAAGAATTAACCAAAGTTTTGGGTTGTCATGTTGTGAAAAATATATGTTGAGTCATAAATAAAGATTATTAATGAAGGGTCATAAGTTTCTTGCTTTCTAAAAAGCCAACAGCAAACGTTAGTCATTAACAAAGGGTTCGTGCAAATGATCCAAGTATGCAGTTGTAAATGTTGATAAGTTCTCAATAAATTATTTTGCTCCAGATGCTCTGCAGCTGTTTCTCAGAAGGTCAGAGGTGTCAGCTCCCTGGTGCACTAAAGAGCTAAAAGACAAAGAACAAAGTGTGTTGCTGGAGGAAGATAAACAGCATCCAAATAGATTGTTCTCAGCCTGGCAAACCCAAAGCTTGTTCTTATTAAAGGCTTTAAGCTGATCTTAACATATTTGTGACAACTTATATACCCTTTACCAATGGTGACATATAATTATTTGGTACTGCAGACACCGAATCAGCAGCCTGCACCCAGCAAAGCAACACGGCACAACTTTACATTTTCAGTTCATTTCCACGGATCAGTTGACCGAATTTGTGCAAACTGCACAACTTCGTGGCGTTAAATAAAGTTGAGAATTTGCATCTGTAGATTGCTTGGAAAAAAATCAGGCTAGGGAGAGTAAGTATTTATTACTTCCTCGGAGTGAGCTTTAGAAAAGCACTTAGCCACCGCGACGCTCTTGTGCAGCTGAAGACAAACTAATTGCACTGCAAAGCGCCTGGGTGTGAATATATGCAAGTCACTGAATGAGAAGCAGGGTGCTGCTTAAACCAGCACGTGGGCAAAACCTTCCTGCAAGGATAAACATCTAAGAGGTGCATGAATCTACTTGACTGTAAGCCAAAACAATACAGCACCACATTCTCCCCCAGTGTCCTGTGCGATCGCCTTCTGGTTAGCTTCATGACAGATGTGGCACTTTGGCAATCAATTTCATGCCCGCACACCCCTGTTTACCTGGAGGCAGGGCAGTCCGATCCCCATTCACAGTATTGATGGCAGGACTGGAGAGGACTCTAATCTCCTCCTGTGACATGCCGGTGACGGGCAGCCTATAAATCGTCTTCTGTAGGGAGGCTGCACGTCTCGCAAGATGCAGCATGTGCTCATATACGTAGACGATACATATTTATGGGTGATCGTTTTCTGTTTTCACTTGTTTTTCTGTATACTGTGTAACTTTCAAAAGGCCTCTCCATGCTTGTCCTTTTCGTTTCCTGGTAAACAAAGAATCTTTTCCGTACTTCTAAGTCATATGAGGAAAGAAAAGTAGCTGTTATGTGACTTAACCAGTTAGCTCAATGGTATGGTGTTTAAAGTCCTCAAACACATGCACAAACACACTACTTGCGCCTCTATTAAAAAGGCGTCCCGTTCTCTTTTGTCTCTATTCGTCCGTTGCCCTGTTTTCCCCTTCACTTTTTCCATCTGTCTGCATTGCACTTCAGCGAATCTACCCTCTCTGTTTTCTGTTTTGCCACTCCTTTCACCTCCAAGCCTTTCTCTGACTCACGGGACGTGCATCTTAGGTCTGAGCGAGCAGCTCCACTTAAGCACGATAAGAGGACTTGAATGCGACACCACAAGCCAATCAACTGTCAGCTCTGGCTGGAGGGCCGCTGAGGGGACATTGCACTGCCTTACAAGTAAATAAGCCACTTGGGAACTTATGGAGTGCCTCCCTGGAGAGACAGAGGGCGAGGAGACAAAGAGAAGAGGCCAAGAGAGCAAGCTTAATGGAAACACTATATTCTGCCACCCAGACCCCATGGCCCTCCTGAAAACCCCCCACCATTATCAACTCATTAGCAGTAAAACTGAAGGATTTTATAGATCAGAATACATCTTATACGAAGAGGTGTTTTCCCAAATACCACGGGGGAGAATCACTCCTGGTCCACACATGCTCGCTTCCAGGATTAATCTGATTGCTTCAAGTGTTTTGAAACTCGGGATGAAATCCCAGTCCACCATCTGTCATATACAAAGCACGCAAAAATTAGAAGCAATAGCCTTATTTAGCCAGTGTTACTCCGGCTAAATTAAATTTCCTGACTGCAGCTTTGTTGCCACCAGATTAGATTTTGTCAAATTGATTATTGAGATTTGCAGAGGACGATAAAGGCAGTTTCTTCATTCAGTTTTCTTTGAGCGCTCCAAGCTCTTCCCAGAGTGCAAAACCAGCACAGCCTGCAATGCTGTGGTGTCCGATTGGTTACGTTATGCCAGTTAGTTTAATTAAATAATTTTATATGTGAAGTGTATGGAACTACAGTTTCCACGTTTAAGGATTGTCTGTCAGGGACCTCACTGTTGGACACATTTCAGCACAACTTTGAAAATATCAGACCCGGATTGTTACGGCAGCTCCTGCTAACAACTATTATATCGTGTGGAGATCATTTTGAAAATCATGATTGTGATGGTTGAAAGGGAAAGAAGGGGTCTCAGGCAAAATTAACCGTCCGTGTGAATTTATTTAGTTCATAATGGAAGGTCCCGGCAGATATTTACAGTGCCTCCGTCAATGATTGGCAGAACAAACACACAAAAAAAAACACAAATATTAACGACATACGGAACCAAAACTCTGGCCCCTTTTGGCTCAGCCCAAACAGGCGCTGCGACCTCTCTCCTCCTTTCCCCGTAACAGACTCCTCTGGAGCTCCAGCCTTCTCCCTTATATTAACGTGGACTCACCCACTCCCACTTTTAAACTATTTTTCCTTAAAAAAAGAATGCTTTTCAACAGCCATTTCCCCAAACAGAAAGAACACCCCTACCACTACCTCACACTTGGTCTCTTCCCCCGGAACCCCGTCTACTTATGCGAGTGGAACCTTCCAGCCAGATTTGCCAGTTCAGGTCCAGGTCAGAGGAAGAGACACGCCCCCACAGGTAACAAACATTTTAACTTGACCTTAACTTACACCCACCTGCGCTGTCTTGTTTTTTCCATTTCCGAAAACTGTTCTGTGTGTCTGAGTCTGACTCAGTCATGGGGTTTGCCCATGACAGTGATCATTGTCATCTTTTGTCACCTGTGGTCCTCTCAGTGCCCAGATGTGACCTGTGTCAGGCTCCTGAAATTATTAAAATCACATTTGCTTTGCGGATGTGCCTGTTGAGTTTGTGCGGTGAAGGAGGTGGATTCTGAAAGATGGGAGGCCGACGCTAACGGGTTAAAGGCGGAGAGGTTTCAGCTATTGTGTTATGGTTTCCTTCTACCCATGAATCAATGCTAACGGGATTTGCTGCAACCAATCTAAATTGCTTTGTGTTCCCAAAGATTTAACTGGTCTCCTTGCACAGTCAGTGAATGTTTCTTCATTTACCTACTGAATAATTTGATCAGTCAAATGCAATTTGATGGATTTATTACTGGGCTCTGTTGAAGCTGCAAATGCAAATGGCGCTGACAGAAGTTGACTTTGAAACATATGCAAACACACACACACATACTGTCGTGCACCGCATCTGTGCTAGCCAGTCCGTGGAGAATGCCCAATGGTGACAGCTGTTGGCACGTTTATTTTTATTTAATTTTTTTAAATCGGGATAAACACAGTCTTTTCCCATGAACCATTTTCTAGGCCTTGCCAGCATAAAACTACACCCCTACACACACACTCACATATGCATGGTATGTCAACAGCTGTACATTTGTCCACATACATTCTCGCTTAGCAGTCAACTCTGGATTGGATATGCCGTTAAGATTAAATTCCCCGTTGGATAATAATGCCCAGAGAGAAGCAGAACCAGTCAAGCTAAAGAGCATTGCATGTTAAATGTCATGTGTCTCACTGTGTGGCCTTTCATCTCACTACTATACACAATTAGACTCGTGTTTTTACGTGGTAGCTTTTATTACAGCCGGAGTGGCGTGTGTTTGTTTGTTTCCCTGTTCTGCTGTCTCTCGCCGCAGTTGTCATCCAAATCGTGTTCAGTAAAATGAACTACTCGTTTACTAGTCATTTGTTTCTTTCAGGTGGGGGGTGAGGGGCCAGTACTGAGCCTGTGTAGCTGTCACACGAGAAAAACGAAACAAATACATTATTATTGTTGCGCAATGCGCATGAGCGGCCAAACTGAACGAGTTACTCTGAGACGACTCATTCCTACTAGTTCATATCAAAAGAGCAGTTCAATGAATGATAGGCTCATGAACGACTCATCGCTAGACGTATTCAGCAGACCTCTGCTGGACAGTCTGTGTGTACCGGGTTGCTCTCTTCGTGGATCCAGTTATGATTATTTTGTTTTTGTTTTTCTGCTCATCGGTTGTTGCGGTGCCTTGCTAATTTTAAGCTACTAAGTTGCTTGCCTGTGTCACGCCTTTGGTTTCCCTGATTTCTTTCCCCCGGGTTGCTTTATGTGTTACTCGCCTCATCCCCTAGCTTCTTCTGGGGACGTAACAGCCCTGATGTAGCTTGGTTAAGCGGTAAATCTCAGCAATTCGTTTCCCGCCTTCATAGGGACATAATACTACATATACTGGTCTCTTACACTTTTTAATGCAAAGAACCACGTATTAAACAAGAAACAAGTAAATACATGATTTGATTTGAACACTTACTGCAATCCTGCAACACCAGGAAAGAACTATCTCTGCATAAAGCTTTTAATTTATGGCATAAACAAAGCCACAGTCTTGTAAAGTGGTTTATAACTAACAGGAGGAACGTCTGACCTCTCTAAGCTTTGGGCTGAACACAAACAGACTCAACATCTGATCCTAACATCAGCGACAGTGCTGACGGAGAAAGCAATCAGAAATATGACACAGGCATTACATCTGACAAGTGGGTGTGGTGATGTTTTCGATGAGCTATTGAATTGAAAAGTAAATCCCCATGCAGGGCGTGGGTGGCGCTTACGTGTAGTTAGAAAAATAGACTTTCTCCCTTTTTGTAGGACAAATAAGCTGAGAAATGATAATTTGATTCCTACATTTGCTGCAGCTGCAATCCTATACACCTAGCTAAACAGCCCTGCACTAAACCCTACGGCGCTTATGATTTTCAGTTTGTTTTAGACATTTTGTCGGGGAAATGTCAATTCAACTCCGTGGTCACTTTGCAGGCTGCACTGACAGGCGTTCCTAACAGATTGTTCAAATTATCGACATCACTTAAAACTGAATATGAAAAGTTAAATTTAGATGGGTTAATGACAAGTCAGTGTCATTAACGTTGACTGTTGCATTGTGCATTCCATTCACAGCCGGTGGCTAATCTTGTAAACGTTTTATTGACCAGTACAAAATGTGATCACTTAGTTGGAAAAGTAATACAGTCAATCTGGTCAAAACCATAAGCTACTTTCTCAGCAAATGTAGGCTTCACATACACACATTTCCCACATGTTTGCCCCTAGCAACCCCTTCACAATGTAGTGATGTCCAACTCTTGCTGTGGACAGTGAATGGAGCACTGTTTGATATTCTGCTGCCCAATTTCATATTGACTGTTCAAAAGAAAGCTATGTGAAGAATCTTTGACATTTGCAATATGGAATGTTGTGGTCAGTGTTTTCTGCACTGACTAATGTCATAGCAATGAGTTGTTTTGCAGCACAAAGCCTCAGACACAGCCAGTTCCGAGGGGTGAGTTCATCCTAGAGTAATGATCACTAACTGGGGGGCAGTTGTCAAATGGACATAACACCAGGTCGGAGGAGTTGCAACATAAAGCAAAGCTTTCTTTAGGGAGGAGTTGATAATGTTGTAAACTGTTGTCATTCCTCCAACATGGTGGCCATATCCCTCGTAACCACCAGTCAACATCCTGTAAACAGGCCACAATGGATCCAGTACTCTGCTGTTGTTACACAGAGGCTTTATGACTGGACCTAAAACACTCTGTTGGCTTAAACCTGCGTAATCTGATATGAAATCAATAGTTTGTCAAAATCCTATTTGAAAAGTCAATTAGCATGCTAATTAACATGATCGCAGAAGACAAAATGGGCTGTTTCTGCACTTGAGGAGTTGGTGGAGACCAAGACTTACATTGCAAATTAATGCTAATGTTGCTCCATGTCTGCTGGATATGTAGGCAACTGTTTCCTAGCACCAAATCTTGCAGGTAGTCAGGTAACAAATCTCTTACAGGGAAAGGAAAACCAGTCAGTCCTCTCTGCCCTTAAAGCAACATTATGCAACTATCTTAAATTAAAATAACACAGCTTCCATATCATTTTGTAATATGGAGATTGGTGCCTCTTTCGTTCCCCCTCCACGCGCCAAAGAAAAGTTCTTGCACTATGTAAGTTGGGTTGAGCGGGTGCGATCTCCCATGAGAAGTACGTAACGCTTTACGGCACTACGTCACACACGGGTCTAACTCGGTATTCTCAGTGCGGATATCATGGAAGAGTCCTGAGAGGACGTTGATGGAGGAAGGTAAGCGTAAATGTAGGAATGGATTTTAGCCGTTGGTGAGATCTTCCCAAAATAAAAGGCTGAAAGACAGGTGACCTTCTTTCATTTGGACTAATTGGAGTAATTTGGCTAATTGCTGATTGTGTTGTTGCACTTGCTTGATGCTTGGCTGTGCTAGCGAAGTTGTGGACTCGCTAGCTTTTGATCAAGTCAGCCCACCAAAACCAAATCCTTCAGCTTGTCAACAAATTCCCTCCGAAAACTGTAGGGGCGCCAAATCGCAAAAAATACCAATTCTTGCATAACGTTGCTTTCAAGGATGACAAGTTGAAGAATGATGGAATTCTCGCATCAAACGTTCTTATCAAGACCAGCAGGAGGATTTGGGGGGGGCTTTAAGCAGCCTCCTTACAGGTTGACGACAGACTTTGATCTGTTTGATCAGGACACACTCTGAACTTCGCTTTTTAAGGCAAGAGATTCTTTTGTGAGCCAATTTAAAGTCTGCTGCAAGATAAAGAGCAGTGCTGCATGTACATGCTTCAAGTCTCTTCAAATAACATCAGCACTAGACTTTTCTATGATAATGACAGCTCCAGTCTGGCCTTGTGTCTACTGCTATATGAAATGTTATTTCATTCTTCTGTGCTGTAAAATCAGAAAACATCTGGCCTTTAGGTTTCATAACTGAAACGCTCCTCAGTGTTTTTCACCAATTTCCATTAATGGTATTAAAGGTTTCATGAATGGTGCAGATTACTGCTGTCATCTTTGAACAGCCAAAGCTGTGTTGGAAATAGTCAACATTAATTTTAGAAAATGCACGGTTTTAATGCTGAACAACTTAAAAAGGTTTATTTTGTATGGAATATTTTCTGCAGTGTCTGTTTTTTACTTCAGAACAGAGGCTAGTCTTTGGAGCAGCGGGTGGCTGGGTGGGAACACACTACAAAGCATTACCGACCGGCTCCTGGCCAACAGCCTCCAGCACCCACTTCTCTCTCCCAACCCCCCACCGCCATAATTGCAGGGCCCTTGCACCCTTCAGCCATTATGGCTCCCATTCACAGTGATGCTGTTTGATTACATGAGAGGGTTCAGTTTTATAACCATGGAAGTAATCGGGAACAAGAGGAAGAAAAGGGATAAAGGGCTGGCCCACTGTAATCTTTAAAACGGCGATGGACAGGTAGATGGAGAGACAGACAGATGTATGGATGAGCAGAAAAATGTATGGATGGATGGAAAAATGGATGCATTGAAAAGTTCATGGATGGATGCATACATAGATGGATAAGGCCCTGAACAGTTCCATCAAACATCTTGGCCTTTACACATTCGACTATTTTAAACCTTTCCATGTGCCTATATCATCTCAATATACTTGCTCTATATTAACAAGTGCTATGACATAACTCTGTTATGATACAGCGCTATATAAATAAAATTGAATTGAATTGAACATGAGCACGTCCACTGCAGGCGTGCATGTGCTGGCAGACAAAAAAAGCAAATAGGAACCAGGAGCTTCCCGCAGCTCGGGGTGAAGCTGGCTGTGGCACCCCAGCTTCCTGTCCGGAGCTAACTGACGCAGGGTGCTAACAAGTCAAGTCTCCCTTTCATCTGGGCCTTGGGGGTGGGGGGGCTGAGTGCTGGTGGATTCGGGGGAGAGTCTGTGTGTGAGTGGAGGTTGAGAGGTTCATGCAGCCGGGCTCGCATCCGCTGATAGTCATGAAATATGTATAGACACTGTGCCTCAGCCGCGCCATAATTGATCAGAGGGCGCCATTAACTATGGCACAGCCCCGATTGGCTGCACCTGTGAACCCCCCCCCCCCCCCATCCCGATCCCCCCCCCGGTCTTTAACGAGCTACGACGATCAGACAGACAGAGAGAGAGAGAGAGAGAAAGAGGGAGATTAATGAAGGAGACACGCCCAGAAGCTCAGTCACAGCCAAAGTAATCATTTTCTGTCAACGTTAGTATTCTGTCATTAGCATATTGTTGGGCTGCTTTCATGCAGCCCCGCTCGGCTTTAGCAAACACGTGCGGCACAGTAGATATTAAGTATGCTATCAGGTTTTTTGACACAACACAATCAATATTGCATAAATGTGTCTAGCTCTGCAGCCACGCTGTTTCTCTCTGGATGGATTGCTGTTTAAGCACCTTTTCAGCTAACTTGTGATCAGTAAGCGTCAGTGAGCGACTTACTGTGCAAACACCGACATGGCGGTGCTTCAGTGCTTTTTGCTGAGGGCCACTTCATCAGGACATGCTTGTGTTTATGGACATGCTGGCCGTTGTGACGCCAGACGAACAATTAGAGACAGGTTTTAAAAAGAGAATTGGGGAATTAAAGTGAGATTAATGGATAAAACAGAGGGTGTCTGCAGTAGCATGAAGATACAGATAAAGTAAAAAAAAAAAAAAGCTATAAAGACCATTTAAAGGCTGTAATGCTAAATGTGGCTCTAGAAATGATTCGTCCACATGTTTCGACATGATGACACACGGTATTGACATTTCAATATTAAATTACACATTATTTTACTGTGGCCAGCTAAATGATGGTGACAATCTCCCTGCACTTCTCAGGAAAGACTCGGCAAAATAGAAATGAATGATCAGTGGAGTGCACAGACCAGTTCCTCCTTTCAGAGTCCGCCTGCGTGCTCATCACGTACAAGATGCGATACCAGTTATTGTCCTCCGGGCAATTCAGTCTGCAGCAGAGAGAATGGCTCCCATCAAACAAAACAGTGGACTACAACGGACAACACACTGCCCCATTAAAGTGTTCTGGGATGATGTACCACTGCTATCGCTGCATTACCAGTGACGTAGAGTGCACAGTATCTTCATCAACCCAAATGACGCTGCACTGATCTGGTACATGAATGCGTTTCACACCAAATTACCATTTGAAGTTGCTCTTGGTCTTCATTTAAAATTACAGGTGGTACCTTCAGAAGTGGTTCTGAGTTAGTTTAGGATAGCTGGAGACCTTTTCACTTTCTTGCACGTGTCAGCTGTGCATACTTATACGTCTTGTCTTGAATGTGAGTCGCCGCTGACTCATAAAGACAGGGAGTTTCTTTAGAAGGACCCTGCTGGTGTTAGTCTATTTTTCTTGTTGTCAAATCCCAACAACACCAACAGTCGACCTTTCAGCATTTTCTGACATCTCTACATTTTTTGTGGCACCATAAAACATCTAAATAACTTTCCAAAACAACTGGGCACTAAAGGTTTCAGCATACGTTACTTAAAGTAGGAGTAGATAGTGCTTTTGTTGTGGACTATTTTTAGACGCAGGTAAATACACATTTGGTGCCCTACTGAGTTTTTACGGCAGCAGGGTGGTGGTGTACGTGGGATTACTTCAAAGTAAACTGCAGAGGCCGTGTTCCTGGCGTTCACATTCAAATTCAATTTCCAATTCAGTTTTATTTATATAGCACCATATCTTAAAGTTATCTCAGGGCACTTTTTCATATAGAGCCGGTCTAGACCGACTCTTCATGTACAGAGACGCAACATGAGCAGCACTAGGAGACGGTGGCAAGGAAAAACTCCCTTTAACAGGCAGAAACCTCGAGCAGAACCAGAACCGGGCTCTCATCTGACTCGACCAGTTGGGTTGAGAGAGAGAGAGATACGGGGAGAGGGAAAGAGGGGGGGATGGAGAGTGTGAGAGCAGGAGGAAAGGGAACACACAGCAGCACAGTACAAACACGTTTATTAAATTTAGTACAATTCCCCTTAGACCTGCTCAACAAATAAAAGCTGGATTATTCTGCTCACTATCAAACCAGTCTCTTATAAGGCAAGTTAGGGATTTTAAAAACTTGTCGGACTGACCAGCGACGTATCTCATCGTGCTTATTTACAAAGGATGCTGTGAATCCATCCCAACTGGCCAACTTGATTTATTGCTTCAGAGGCAAAGAGTCGGACCAAAATACACATTTTCTACTGCAAAGCAAAGTTGGCAGAGCGCTCCGGAAGAAGTCGGACTCGACAGTCTCGCGTGCTTTTCCATTTCTTATACTTTCAGTATCATTTGGGAAAACAGAGGTGCTGTGTGCAATCTGATGTCAGGATGTTTGGCGCACTGACCTCCAGTTTTAAAGAGGGAATGCAGGGAATCATGTTGAAGCTTTATGACAGAGCCTGGTAAGTCACCAACAGAACAGTTTCAAAAAAATCCCAAACCTTCCCTTCGTGGTCTGCAGTGGACAATGGGCACAAGGGATGAATTATCCTCCATTCACCCCAATGGATAGTGGTTCCTTCTGTCTGTCCAGCGTGTGTCATCTGTCTATAGCCTGTCAAATCAGCTGTTACCTTGAGTGCAGGAATAGTGGGGGATGGTAACTAAGGAAACCTGTGCAACACATTTGGACAGCTTCTGAGCGGTTATTGATTGTCTTAGAAATTATTAAACCCCCAGGAGTCACAAGAGGCCGTTGCTGTGCTGCAGAACTCCATTTAAAGCTCTGGCCATTAATAACCTACAGAAGCGTAATGCATTCACTTGAGATAAAGAAAAAAAAAAAGGAAAAAGAAAATCTACTCTATCTCAGAATTCTGACAAAAGAGAAATTAGGCTCTTGTTTTTTCTGAATTAACAAGATACCTCAAGCTCCTGTGAGCAGCTCAGACATCTCAACATGCTACAATCACTGTCTTGTTAACATTAACATTAAGCGCTTTTCAACCTAAACCGTTCCCGTAACGTCCTCCACCGGTAGCAAATTTGGGTTCAGTGCCGTGCCCGAGGACACGTTGACGGGGAGGCGAGATCGAACCGCCAACCCTCGTCAGCCACAGCCGCCAAACCTAACTAAAGTTGGCCGATGTGACTGTTCTCAAGCTTAGCGAGTGTCATATTCAGTCACCACGGAAGCTGTGGAGAGTAGTTAACGTCATAACTGAAACAAACATGTACATTTAAGAAGTGGTATTTCTGTAAGTTGACTTACCTTACAAGCAGCTCGTGCATCTTCGTTGCTCTCAGCCTCACTTTTGTCACCATTTTTCTGTCCGCCCATTTTTATGAAAGTGTGCTAAGTAGCTAGTTAGCTACGTAGGAAAATGACGCTTTAAGCGTACACTACAACCATATTTGCTGAATGATCAATGTGACGTTTTTGACCAATATGGCTACTCTGCTCTGTAGTGATCGAGGACCACCTTGGTGGCGTCGGCACCAGGCTAGCAGCTATGTTTCAGCGCTGAATTAATTCCCTCATGTTAATATCATCATTGCCTTCATTCCATTTGTCCCTGTCCCCTGTATACGCCTGCTTCTCATATAGCACTGATGCTGTTTTTTAATGTTGTTTCAGCCCTTTGATCTTTGCACACATGCTGCTAACGTGATGCAGTGCAAAGTTAAAGTTTCAATTTATTATCTTATTATCTTATTTTGGAAACTTTTGGTTTTGGATGTTAAACAGTGCGGTGTTATCGTTGACGTCTGTGGCAGGTATTATTAATTAAATAACGCTGGGAACTTATTAACTAATCAGTGGGTACAAATGACTACCTGGTACCTGCTGTGCTCCACACTGTGCTCAGATGATAGCGCCAGCTGGGGTTGTCAGATTTGTGACTCTGCTGCAGAGCCCTTTGACAGAAATATATCTTTGACCCATCTGGTTTCCCACCTAATGAATCAATTACAGCATCAATCAATATGTTAGTCTTAGATTTAACTATAACTCGCATACAGTCGTGCGGTGAGCAAAGTGATCCTCTGATTTTCTGAGTGTGGCTTTCAGATGTTGCTGCGTACTTCATAGTCTTGTCTGATTGCAAACTGATTACAGGCTTCAGATTGCTCTCTCTTTGTTTATTAGTATTCTGGAGATTAAAGGCCATCACCGAGTGCATCCGTTCCTCTCGTTTCAATTCCTCATCCGTGAATGAAAACGTATTAAAAGTATGGCGCCTGCATACAAATTGTGACTGTGTGATGACAAATATTGTGAAGTTATTAGAGACGAGTTCACTTGAAGAAAGTTTCGATGATGCAAACTGGTATAGAAGGCATAATATCCACGAGCTTAAGGGAAATAAGTGTTAACATTCTGTTGTTAAAGGTGCCTCTTCTGTCCTCATTATGTGCGTCTCTGCACAGCTATGCAGTGAGTCACGTTCGCTTCCCTTAACAGTGTAAGACAGGCGTTTACATAAGTGTTGGTGTGAAACTGTGAAAACACTGTTTGGTAAACCATAGTAAGTTCAACAACAGAGGTTGCAATCAGATGGAGATGTAACGCAAACTAAAAGTACGGCAGACTAACAAGTAGCTGGATGCTAACGTGCAGCTACTCTCCTCTTTGTAATGGTGCATGATGCAAGGAAGGAAGAAAATATCATTAGCGGAAGAACATCGTAGCATAAGCGTAACACAACACATACAGTAAAACATTGCCCAAAAGCTGCTGTGACCTATAATGTCCCATGAGCTTCGACCAGCTTTGTTGCCTATGAAGTCATCTCAGAAAAGGGCTTATTTAACATCCCAATAATGTACATTGTGTTCACACAACACAATAGACAGGAGTCGTACCAGCGTGACCTGGAAATCTGCTTGTGTGGGTCAGGAGACACGGGGACGACTTGTTAGAGGTCTTTTTTTTCTTATATGCATTGATTGTTGATGTCAGCGTTGGGCCTCGTAGGTCCGGGGCTGCCTGAGAGGGTAGGCCAGTAGACGTTTGTTGAGCCGTCCTCGACCCACAAAACGCAGCTTTTTATACGCTTGGTAAGGAATGTCAATATGAACAGCAGCACTCATGTGTTCCATCACAGTACAGTCATATCGTTTAGTTTACAGCTCAAAAAAAACGCGTCAAAGTGTGCAGTACCTCTTTAACACACGTTTTGAAAACTGCCAAATACCGTAACTGTGTTCGGCGTTATCACACGAACAGGAAGAGGATGCAGGCAACAAAACGTCTGAGCGGAGCCTAGACAGTTGTTGTTTAATGGCTTCCTGTGGTAATACAAGGCCAGTTGAATGTCACTGTTGTCTCAAAGGATGCGGTATAACCTAATCGTTGTACCGTGTGACCTATATTCTCGTTCGCACCCGCAACTGCCAAGTTCCCTCATGCCAGGAAACACAATGGCAGAGTTGCAATGAATCAAACAAGGACATACTGAGTGATGACATGAAGCTTCTGCACAGGTCATTGAGTTGGAAAAAATGGGGTGAATGAGTGATCTTGGTCCGGTGGGTTTCCTATGCACATCACCGTGATGCCAAACTGACACTGTAGGCACTGGATGGGCTATGAATGAATGAATATGTGAGTGAGCTACTCTCTCTAATCGGACGTTACTCTGCATTTTGAAAAATAGCGCTGAAGTGTTTGGGGTTTTGCGGGGTGTTTCTTGCAGGATAATCAGACAACAGAAACAAAATATTAATCAAAATGGCCACAATTTGCTTTTATAAAATGAAATTCCCCGGTGGAGGTGAGGAGACTGAAGCGTATATGACTTATCTAAAAAACTAAAGTTTTAAACAACGACCAGAACAGAGAATGTATGTAGGTAGTTTAATTTAGTTCACATTTTCCCTCTGAAGGTGTAAAGACTGGAATAGCAATTGCAATTTAAGTTTTTTCCCCTTCTCTCTATTCATTGTCCAGTTTTGACATTTCATTGACCCATGTCTCATTAAGAATTCTCCGTCGCTCACCATTCATTCGCCCTCCACGCAAGCTGAGCTGTAAATTGCTGCAGGGGCGGTGATGTGCAAGAGGAGCCTGCCGTCTTAATGGGGGACATGAGTGGGTGGTCTGCTCTCTGAGGGCCTTCTGCAGCCCCTTACCTTGCTGTAATGACTCATTCAGTTCAGCTTAATCACTGCTCTTTTCTGGTGTTTGCATGGCATTGAAGCATGTAGCAAAATTGCCCAAATGGGCTTTTAGTCTCTCCTCTATGCCGTTTAGCATCAGCTGAAAAGTCATTAATAACTATCAGCCAGGAAGACCGCTGCTGCCCGTAAAGGTTCTTGTCGCTTTTTGGTGAAATTACTTCTGATGCTTGAAGAAGACGGATACCTTATGGCGTTTGAGTCATTTCGATCTATTTCCAACTGGTCCCTTGACTTTTGTCGTTACCAGTCCTGTCGAGATGCTGTTTGGTTTGCGCCTGTGTGGATGAGTCTGACAAAGCTTGCAGCCAAAACAACCTAGGAAGGTCTAAATGCGATCGGCGACACGTTGCACGTGTCAGGACGAGGTTGTTTGTGTCTTGCGAGATCACCCATGTGACTGTTCCAAACAACTCCTACAGCATGAGAGTTTTCCGACCTGCACCCCCTATGGCTAAAGGATAAGTCTTGCCTTCTTCAGTATTTCTTGTTGTCAGCAGATCCTACAAAAAAGATCAACAATAATCTAAGTCCTTCCAAATTCCCTAAGATATGTGTGTCACACCAAATCCTGCAGACATTTATCTTTGTAAATGGGTCACAAGTGTATATATGATGTATACACACGGCTGGGCATGGTAGAACCCTTCAGAACCCTTACTCAAACAGGTGTAAATAGGTCATTTGTCGGGGACTATTTTCAGCAGCAGATTAATATGCGTTATTTGCAGCAGCAGGACGGTGTACGTGGGATCGGCCTAACAGAAACCGCAGCGCCCACATTCAACATCAACAGCACAGAGGAATCAGACACGTCAGGCTTTGGATACACAGACAATGTGTGTTAGTAGACTCAGTTCATTGTTGATGTTTCGTCTATTCATGGGATTTGCGACAATAAGGAAAATATCGAATATCACCAGCTTAAAACTACTTGAGGTTAGGGAAGCGCAGTGGCCATGGTTATAGATGTAAGAAACCTTTGTTTGTGGTTAGAAAAAAAGTAGAAGACGGGGCGTAAACTGCGGTCTTCGGTGTCAAAGTGACACACTTTGTAAACCCATTCATCCTAGAGACTTTTTACGCACCCGTGCAAAGTATATCGCACTCCCTCTGCCTTTGTTGCGTCTGCAGTGCCGTCATTACTCGCAGCACCACAAGAGGTTGCTTGTCAGGAAACATAAACATAGGTCATTTCACCAGCTGCTTCAGGGCCGACTTGTCAGCTGACATTTCGACTGCCCTCGCGGCTTAGACATAAGCTGGCATGTCGGGTGCCAGTTAACTGTCACTTCAACTGCTTTCAGCACTCGCGTACAAACCGAAGGTTCAACCGCCTACGGGGCCTTAACTTGAAAGTGCCGTTTCAAATGCTTTCAGCGATCACACTTGCACTGATTTCAGCTGCTTTCGGCGCCCTTACACATTTTAGAGACACTTCAAACCCTTTTCCCTCCAAATCACGCTTCAGCCGCTTTCTGTGCATTTCAGCCGAGTTCGGCTTTTACACTTTAACACTCCAAACCCTTTCAGTGCTTCAGCGTCGGCTGATACTTCCAACTTCTTTAGGTGCTTGAACTGCAACTCCCATACGACAGCTCTAGTGCAAACATTTTAAGATATTTTAACCTGTTTACAGTGTTGAGCACACTTTTCTGGTTTCCTAAAGTCTGTGGTTTTTTGTGCGTTTCGCTGTCCTTTAACTCTGTCGAGTGATTGTCGTGCGTCCGTGTCACATGATGTCTGTGTCTGCAGCAGTCAAACCAAGACAGACAGTTGGCAAATAAGGCGTTGCTCATTATTTAAACTGATTGCAGTCTGTCAGATACCCCCTATTTTATTTTACACATAGCGTGCTGTTGTCGTTCTAGTAAGCATAGTTTACTTACACAAGTGCACTGATGAAAATAACTGTCCTTTAAGTGTGACATGCAATTATACAGTGGTTTTGTTGGATGTCTGCATGTTTGCTGCACTGCACGTTTCAAGGCTACAACAAAGCACGGCATTGCACAGCACCAGTTAAGTCCTCTTTGGTTGAGTTTAGAAGCTGCTGTTAACGTGTGTCCATCTGATCCATTCGTCTCTTCACGGAGTACGAAAGCCATGAACTTTTGCTTTTAAAAGAAGTGTTATACTCTATTACAGTATTATGTACCCGTGAGGTGAAGTCATTTCTCTTTGCCCAGAGAAACTCCATTTGGAAAGTAGACCATTTTTCCCCCCATAGAGATATAGATTTTAATATTTAACAAGTGATTAAATTACTTTGTACATGGGAGACTTTTATGGAGACAGTGTGCATTCATCTCCCTCCCTCGCATAATATCTTGAATGCCAAAACTCAGTTTAATAAAATGAACACCGCCAACAACTTCAGCTTGCAAAGTTTATTGAGGAATTAATCCTCAAGCTATTTCATAAAGCTATGCAGTGTATTAATTACAGGTTTGTTTTTCTCTCACGAAAAGCTCAGAGGTATTTTTAGTAACTCAACTAAATATATTCTTTTTATTGACTTGGAAAAACAAGAAATAACAATTAGGAAACACATTTATTTCTGTTACTGATTTACATTGCAGTTTAAAATTCTATATGAGCGGCCACTCTTGTGAGCAGGACCGTTCTCAGGTTATTCATTTGGAGCATCCCTCATTTTTGGGACAATGATCTCTACTATCAATGATACAGATGCTTGAGAGCCATTCCATGAGACGCCTGCACATCATTGGCATAAACAGATAGGAAATGAAGGGCAGGATCTTGTCTGTAGTTTCATTTATATGTTAATCTGTCTGTGGCCCTTGGTTGGGATTTGAGTGATTCCAGCATAAGGCTTGGTAATGCATTAAACTGGACATATTCTGACGCCAGCGGAAAGCCTACACATCCTTGTAGCATAGAAGCAATCTGTCATTTGCGAGGTTTGGCAGCCTTTCGGCCCACCAGACTCCATAACTGTTCCATTTATTTAGAGGGGTACCTGTAAAATATCTGTTGAACATAGTGGCTGAGGTTAACTTTTGTCATAAATCCAGAAGACAAAGTAGGAATTTGCCTGTGTGTGACTGACTGTACTCCCTTTCCATCCGGTAACTTGAAAACTATAAATGGAAAGTGTGGGGGGGAAAGGAGGAAACTACACTTTTCGCAGGTCACTAATGCAGATGCAAGCCACGGAAGAGTGGCATGATGGATGTCTGACAGGAAAGGAGGAAAAGGCATCGCTGCTTTGAAAATGTGGCATATTTTAAACCTGTTTAAGGATAAACAAGAACAGAGGCTTGTTGTTCATCTATCTATCCATACAGTATGATAATGTAGCTGTATAATTGCATATATCCTTATGTCAATACATGTGTGAGTCATTTCAGTGTTACATTTTGAATTATCCTTGTATTGCTCTTTGCAGCTTTTATTTTATTTTATGGCTTTATCTGTATATCCCATGCCACTGCAAAGATGCATAGTCTTCATGTATTGATCTTTCACTTGATATTGTTCATACTCAGCTGAATGAAAATTCAGAAAGCAGACTTGAAACAGAGATACAGCAAGAGTCTACAGCCATGCTCAAGCAGTATTTGGTCATTAACCAGATATTATAGTAAAAGAAAATTTATTTTGACCTGATGATGGCGCTAGATGAAAAGTGAGAGGACCACCAGAGTGATTACAGTTTATCCTGAGCAAAAGTTCATGTCAATCCAACCAATAGTGGTTGCGATATTTTAGTCCATTGCCGTCGCTAGCATGGCCAAAAATAAATGAAAAAACTTAACCCATGTAATTCATGATAGTTTTAGGAGAGTAGCCTATTTATAAAATGTATGCCGAATATGAAAGCATCCAACAGGGGAGGGAGCTCTTAGCTCTCCTCCTGCTCCCTCACCAATTCTTCTTGGACATTCATTGACAGACCCTCCCCTGGCTGGCTGCCATGGTTCCTAATGAGGTCAGACTCCTGCCTGCTCGGCTGACCTGATCAGCTGTGTGTGTGTGTGTGTGACAGGGATGAAGCAAGCAAGACAAAGAGAGACTCGCAGAAAGACGGAGTGAGTGTGTGTGTGTGTGCCTTTGAGGGATAAAGGAAGTGTGTAAATGTATGTGTGTGTGTGTGTGTGTTCTCTCTGTGCCATAGGTATTGACCTGGAATAGGGTTAGTGCTAATGAGGAGATTGGTTGATAGAGAGACGTGCAGGGAAGTGCAGCGTTGCCAGGTCTGGCCTAATTCACATTTAGAGGAGTCCAGATTTGAAAGGTCACGTACTGATTAGCAGCTACTTTCAGGGTTTGGTGTCGCACACAAAGTCTTGGCCAGTGATTTGAATGGTGGCAAGTGAATGTCTACAGCACGAATAGACACCCCAGCCAGCAGCCATTACTAATACTGTAGCAGCTGTGTAGCAACGTGGAGTTTCAGTTGTGCCAATGTGTCTCTGAGGTAAACACAAGACTAAAATGTGGTCCAGAGAAGACAACAGTCATGCAAGTGGCTCCGTGAGGCTGTACTAAGACACAGCGCTGCTTTAAATGCTAATATCAGCATGCTAAGATGCTCCCTGTGGCAATAATAAAGTGCTGATGTTTACCACGTTCACTATATTAAGACATTAGCATGCTAACATTTTCTAATTAGCACTAAACACAAAGTAGGCTACAGCTTAGGCTGATGCGAATGTCATTAGTTTGGCAGGTATTTAGTCATAAACCAAAGTATTGGACAAAATGAGATTTTGTCCTGATGATGGCGCTAAGATGAAATGTTTCAAAATGTATACAAAATTTCATGGCAATCCCTAGAGGCACTAGAGGTAAAGTCAGGGTATCACCAAAGTAAGTTATCATCTGGGGACCATGACTATATGTACGACTTCATTAGAATCTTCTTTTTTTCAGTCTACGCGATACTTTGTCTGGCTAGTTATGCTCAGCTTAGCTTTGGACCGAATGCTAATGTCAGCATGGTTATGTAAAAACATTAGCATGTTACCGTGCACGTGAACAAGTGTTGCATGTTCACAGCACTTGATGTTTAGCATGCATGGAATGTTAAACCTACATTAATTAATAATAATAATAATAAACTTTATTTATATAGCACCATTCATACAAGAAATGCAGTTCAAAGTGCTTTACTTTAATTGACTTTATTTTGTTTATTTACACATCCAGCAGAAACTGAGCAACATTAGCATTAGCATTTGTCTAGATATGCGTTTCAGGCCACTTAATAAATGCGAGTCCAATATTCACTCTCTTTTTAGCTCTGTTTTGGTCTCTACCAACCCCTGAAGGAAACATCTGGCAGTTATGTGATATATGTTCACAAGGTAGTGCCTACATTTGTCTGCATTCAGTTGGTTTATCAGAGCTTGTTGGGGGGAAAAGTTGCCCGCTAAAGTGTGGATAATTCATTTTCACTGCAAGTAACTCCTTTCATGTTACACAAAGACATTCCATTGTTAATATAAAAATAGTGATTGCAGCTTTAATATTAATGTGTTTAAATGCTCACATTTCTCATGTCAACATATAGTAACATTTAGTACGTTACATTTAGCATATTAGCCTAACAACACTATCAAAATTCAGCTGAAGCTAAAGGACACTAGTTGTTCTGTCATGGAGTGGAAATTATGACCTGTTGTGGTGGTCCTGGATGAAAAGGCAGGAAACGCCAAAGTCATTGGGAATCATCCTCTGGGGACCATGAATGTCATGTTTCATGTAAATATAATATATTGTTGTTGAGATATGTTACAGAAAAGTGTGGAAAGATGGTGGACTGGCCAGCATTAGCATCCCAAGGGAAACGCTGCTAGCGTGGCTAATCTCACTGGCTGAGTTCAATTTCAGCATTTGAAGCCAAGGAACAACAGTCTTTCTGGCAACCCGATGCTGCTTATTTTCCCTCAAAGTGCAACTGTATTTTTTATTTTACTGCATCACTGTAGTGTTAGATAAACAAAATTGATATATTTGTCTCAAAGCTGCCACCTTGAATCTGATCCCTCAATTTGCAACTCAGTTGTGCTGTATAGGCTGCATTGTGAAAGCTGATATCCAGTAAGGTCATAAGGACTGCAGATTAACATCTGCTGCAAAAGTCAAATCTGTTAGGCACTCTTGACAAAACAAATTTAAATGCTGGCAGAAGCAAGACGGAGCAAACGGATCGCAAAATTGAAGCCAAGAGGGCAACGCCTGTGCCAGTTTTTGTTCAAGTGTTCATGTGCCTTGTCATTTTAATATTCTCCCCCTGCTCTGTGCGTTAGTGAAACTCGGAGAGCGTCTTTGTTCCGTCTTCACTGTTCTCCATCTGTCCCCGGGCCCCGTTACACCCAGGACTTTGATTCGGTTGACAAACGGTGTGTGTGTGTGTGTGTGAGAAACAGCAACAGCGGCGGAGCAGGGTTTTGTCCTGAGATGAACTCTGCAGCAGCCGTTCTGAGGGCTGCTCGCTGCTGACGGAGGGAAGAAACCGAGGCAGCGAGAGCAAAAAGCAGGGGAGGGCAAAAACCAGACTAAGAGAGAAAAGGGGCGACAGAGACGGCGGCCATGGCAAATAAGAGAAGCCTAAGAAGAAAAGGCTAAAAGAGACGGAGAGGAAAAAGAAGAAAGGAAAAAAATGCACGAGTGAGTGACACAAAGAGACAGAATGAGCCCCAAAGAAGCAGAGCAACAGGAGAACGGCAGCGAGACCAAGAGAAAGACAGGAAAGTGGGTAAAAGACGGAAGAAAGAGGTCAAAGGGAGGACGACAAAGCCAAGAAAACAGACAGGGACAGGAAAAGCGGGGGGGGGGGGGGGGGCACCACAACGGCACAAAATTAAAAAAAAAAAATGATGGGGG
>JAVQJF010011475.1:0-12369 GCA_036023855.1 Gadopsis marmoratus
GTGGAATTGTTGGGTCTGTAGATATAGAGTTTGCTTGGACTTGCTCTATATTTACAAGTGCTATGAGATAACTTTGTTATGATATAGTGCTATATAAATAAAATTTGATTTGATTTGATTTGAATGAGACACACCAATGAATGAATGTATGAATGAATTAATGAATGAATCAACATTTATATAAAACCTTTCAAACAAATCAAATGCACTGGTGCCAGGTCATGCCCCCACCGGTGTCCTGCAACCCCTGCCTCCCACATCTCAGTGGATCTTGTCACCAGACAGCCCCCATGAGGTGGTATCACTGCCATTCTCACAGTTATTTTCTGTCAGTTTACTTAATTCCCAGAATTACCCTCTGCCAAAGAGTCTGTTAAACTTATGTTGCATCTTGTTTTCTACCTGCATGGTCTCCCCAGAGACATATTCTTGAATTGGGACCCTAATTCAACACCACCTGTTTTTTGGCATGAGTTTTGCAGGCTCCTGGGAGCCACTGTCAGCCTGTCTTTGGTGTTCCATCCACAATCCAATCGCCAGTCTGTGCGCATGAACCAGGAGATGGAAACGGCCCTGCGCTGTCTGTCTTCCCACAACCCTTCCTCCCAGTCCAAGCAACTGCTTTGAGTAGAGTATGCCCTTAACACTCACCCCAGCTCTGACACTGGCCTTTCCCCTTTCCAGTGCTCCCAGGGTTATCAGCCTACCCTGTTTCCTGAGCAAGAATGAGAGACCAGTGTCCCCTGTCGCAGCACCTGACCTTCCAGGCTCACCTGTTTCCCATTTCTCTCATCAGCATTGCAGTATATTTTATATACTCATTCTCTGCCAGATTGCTGCCTGACCCTCAGATGTTTCTCTGCCTAACTTCTGTGGACAGATTTACCAGTTTTGACTCTCTTCCTGGCTTTGACCCATGCCTGCCTTTGCCTTTGATTCAGTAAGTATGTACTTTTATCTTAATCTGACTGCTTCTAGGTTCAAATGTGCTGTTTCTCTGAACCATTACACACATTTTGGTACACCACTAGTACAAGGAATTACACTGTAAATTGGAAAGAATTACATTGTATGTTTCAAACCATATTCTTAAACGTTACTGCTGGTACAATCACTGAAGTGTCAGAACAATTATAATTATAATCTCTTTTAATTCTGTATTGAAGCAATGCTTTGGAAGACAAAGATGCAACAGACCCTGTATTAAAAGTTTATTATAGAAATGGCTGCACACAGCTGTGGTCAAAAGGTGAATAAACATAAGACAAGTTTACTTTACTAACTTTATTAGTATAATGCAATGATACGCTAGGGAGAGTGTGTGTGTTTGTGTGAAAAAGAGATTTCTGAGAGCAGAAGATGGTCATAACTTAAAAATTATAACAAAATTTGCAAAAATCAGCATTCATTACAACTTCATAGAAATGATTCTCCACTCTTCACATACAGATATATACTATTACCGTATGTTTGTGTTCCTATTCATTCTTTATACCTTGTTTCACAAAATAAAACACACATTCAAACTTGGTAGCTGCCCACTCTGATCACAGTCATCCAAAGAGCAGAAGCACCACAGTACTTTACTGTAAATGCCTCCATCACTTGGCACTTGATGGTTCAGCAGATCTCTTTCCCTACTGCCTGCATCTTCTCCCATCCAGTCAGAAGTATCTCTGTTATTAATTGGAGTATGAATCACTGCACAATTTGCTATGGCTCTGGTCCATTTTATTTAAGTTTCAAAATGCACTAATGTGCATATAAATGTTAACAGATTGACTCCAACAAAGCACCATATAAATGCTTTATTTAACCCATAAAACCTGTGACTGTGACAGCTTCTATTCCAAACTGACAGTTGCACCATTCAAACTCAACATGGTCACCTGGAATTGTAATGCAATATCTGCACACATTCAAATGATGTAAATGTGCATACACTGTTATACCAGCTATACTTATCAGTGGTACAGTTATCCATTACTTTATACAGGACAGAAATAAAGTACATCAATGTGACATTTTCATAAAAAGGCAACTGTACTTCCTGTTTGTCACATGAGGAAAGCCAAACTGCTAATGCAATGTGTCTCCTTGCTACTTTTTATTAGAGCTCTACGATAGAGGTACTATGTTTTGTAATAACATCAAGAATATATTGAGGGTAAAAGGGTAGAAATAGAAAAATTATACTATCAAAAAAGACATTTGCAGAGCAATTACAGAAAAATAAGTAATTCAAACGGAATCAAAGTCAATAACAGAACACTCACCGAGTTTGCACAATCGTCTACATTGAAAATATTTTCTGAAATGTTTAACTTGCATTTGGATTGTGATCTTGAAAATAGACGGTGTGATAGACAATCTTTGGATAGATGTACAGTGATATTCATGAGAAAATTGAATTTCTTGGCACATGCCTAATTTTGGCTTCCAGCAAATAAACAAACCAAATCATTACCTCCATGGACATGGTAATAATTAATGACAATGACCGTTGATCAACAAGTGCTTCTTCACTGTTATTTTATATTTGTAATTAATGGACCAAAATAAATCTAAATTCTCAGTTTGTGACTGACCACAGAAGAAGAGACGGTAGACTCTACCGGGTAGAGGGAGAGCAACAACAATGTCAGCAAACTATATGGGTTTTGTCTCCACCTTTTGTTAGGATGAAAGAACAATATATGATAAGAAGGAAATATTGATCTGTACATGTTAATTAATCATTCTAAACCCCACATATGTATAAAATCAATATTATCACTGTATTTGAGCTCAACATCTGTGGAGGCAAGTATAATTAAGGCTTTAATCACTGCATAAATTGTCAAGAGCTCCTTCAAAAGGCACCTGAAACCTGAACTACCCAGTGGAAAAGAGCTTGGTCTCATGCATTGTTGTGAGGAGAGCCCAGCCTAGTGTAGGAGTCACACCTTAACTTACATGGGAACTCAACTTGCTCATGAATCTCAGATGCTTCCCCTTTTGGTCTTTTGTCATTACAATAACAACTTAAGTAACCCAGAAGTCCAAGGAAGTCTGGAATTCAGTTCCCTTTGGTATTCTGATACAGATGTGTATTAGCCTATGTTTAAACATCACAGACCAACGTGCATTAGTTAAGTATAAATGCTTTGCCTTCAGGCTGTAAGGCAGAGAAGGTGCAGATACCACTTGTGTCTTTTCTCCATGCTGCCTGAAATGCTCATCATAATCATCTGTTTTCACTTGAAGGTTATGTCAAGATTTAAGATCTTCACTTTGAAATCTGAGTGAAGTTTTCTACAACAAAATAGTTTTTACACTATTTTGGCATTGTCTGCAGGATGCATTCACTTGTCCTCCGAGACAACACAGTTAAACATGTAAAAGAATGGTTGATGGAAATAAGACAATGTTGAAGGCTGGATTGAAAAGAGAAGAGCTGGATACAACTGCAGAAAAATAATGATATGAATATTGCTCATCGATGAATGATAAGTGGTAAAAAGTAAGTATTGGACTTTCTGGGCTGGTTTTCCCACTAACTGGAGGTGAGTTTTATGATCTCTCATCCTCACGCTTATGTTCAAGAACCTTTAAGTCTGCAACTCTAAGGTGGGCTACTTAGCAGCTGAAGCAGTGTGTGTGTGAAATGGCCACTTGAGGGGAAGATTTTGTTACCTTATCAATGGTTCACAATTTACTTGAGCAACAGAAAACTTATTTCAAAGACTTACTTGAGCAGCAAGAAAGGAGATTTAAGTGATGTCTTCAAGTTTTTGTTGCTCGCGTGAATAACCTTGTTCGGGATGTAGCAAACATGTTAGGACCTAAAAAAACAGTCTACAGTTTTTTACGCTGATCTGGATGACTTGCAAAGTGCAGAGGATATCAAAGCCATCCCTGGGAGCCTCTCAGGAAATATACTATACAAGTGGTTTGTCTGCAAAGCTGGACTACCTGGAAAACCAGTCCAAGAGAAGCCATATGATTATTGATTGCACACGCTAAAACTGAATCATTGTCTGACACTGAGATCAAGGCAAAAAGACAGTTTAGTGACAACCTCAAAATGGACCCAAAACTAATTGAAATTGATCCCACAGGACACCCAAGATCAATTCAATTCAATTCAATTTTATTTATATAGCGCTATATGATAACAGAGTTTTCTCATAGCACTTATTAATATAGAGCAAGTCTAAACCAACTCTATATGTATAGACCCAGCAATTCCACCATGAGCAAGCGCTAGGCAACAGTAGCAAGGAAAAACTGCATTTTAACAGGCAGAAACCTCAGGCAGAACCAGGCTCTGGGTGGGCGGCCATCTGCCTCGACCGGTTGGGTAGATCGATAGTGCTGAACTTACTCTGATTAATTTTTTAAGCCAGTAAGATATCTGATAGGTACTAACTTCTTTATCAATGAAGTGGGTTCGAAAGTGTCTGACAAAAAAGGAAGGAACTGCTGGCCTATCTCAGAGCTGAACACCTGAGAGGAAACATTGCCTATCTGAAGTATGATCAGCTGGTTGTTCACCCTCCTCGTCTAAACGAGAAATATTCTGCTGTCAGCACATCCATTTAAATTTTACTTTTTAAACGTCTTAGTCAGTTCAAAGGGCTCAGTGAACTCTCATGGATGATAATTTTGGAAGGTCTGAGCCCTGTGTCCGATTTAATAATAATTGGATTGTTCGGTCGTTTAATGGTCAATCATGATACACATATACACACGTGCAGAGAACAATACTCAAACACACACATACACATCATGATACACATATACACACGTGCAGAGAACAATACTCAAACACACACATACACACGTTGAAATTTATCATCTGCTTTTGACCCATCCGGCCACACAACCGGGAGGGCAACTTAGGGGTTCAGTGTCTTGCACAGGGACACTTCGACACGTGGACGGGAGGAGCTGGAATCGGAACACCAACCCCCGGGATGAAAGTCAGATAACAACAGCTCTAATTCCGGAACCACAGCTACCTAACATATGGCCGGCAGCGGGATTCAAACCTCCATCCCCAGGGCCAAGGCTCAACAGCTTAACACTCCACCCCGCAACCGATTTATTAGCCTTCAACCCTTTTGAGTTATGTAATGACACTGATGGCATTTATTATGAATTCTTTAATCTGGATATCATGATAATTAAAAAAATTATAATTTGATGATGATGATGATGAGGCATAGCATAGTCAGTCTAGACCTGCTCTATATGAACAAGTGCTATGAGAAAACTTTGTTATGATATGATGCTATATAATTTGGTTGTATTTATAGGCCACCAGATTCTGATATTAGCACTTTTATAGATGCCCTTTATTACATACTGTCAATAAAATGTGTTGGTGATTTAAATATTAATGTTCTTAAAGGTTACCTGCAATCGATGGTTGATTTTCTTAATGTACGTTATTTAACCTACTTTTATCACTTATAAACCTACCAGAATAACAAGTTCATCAGCTACACTTACTGACAACATCATAAGTAATTGTGTGAACTTTAAAAGGATTATTGATATCTAATATTTCTGATAATTTCCCTGTATTTCAATCAATTCATGCTAGAGGAAATATGCATATTGACTCTAAAAATACTTTCTATGACAAAACAAAATATCAACAATTTTGCAAAACCAAATGTACATGATAAATATGGAGTCCTTTCATGGTGCTAAGTGTTTCATGGGGCTAAGTGTTCAAGTTGCAAGTTGCTGTAGACATTAGACATTTTTAGTGCTCTTACCTCTTAGAGTTTTTGAGAAATACATTCCACTTACTCCTATAAAAATCAGGACAGTTTCTTATAAAAACCCTGGATTACTGACGAAAAGAACAACTACATAAGAAAGCTATTATAAGTCCCACCCCTTTAGATGTGGAAACTTGTCATGGTCTGTGTGTATTTGGTTCTTTGTGTTTCCTATTTTATTTTGATATTTGGTTTGGTTCAGTTTTGTGTTTCTTGCTTTTTTTCTCCTTATTTGGTCATGTTTTCCTGTGCTCATAATTTTTGCCCTGTGGATTTTATGCCTTTGGCCCTGCCTGGACATTTTTTGTTCTTGTATCTGGATGTTCCTACCAGTAAGTGTCTTTTTGTTCTCATTAATAATCTACTTTAAGTAACTGTGCTGCCTGGTCTTGGGTCCATTTTCCTGCCGCCAACATGCTACGGCGTGACAGAAATTTACACGAAATTCAAAAATAATCAGTCATTCTGTTTGAGCATTAATTATGAGCATTTACTCTCTCACTTATCCAACCATATTTTGCCACCATCTCCAATCAGCCAATCACGTTGCTGCTGTCACATTCAAATCAGTTGTCTTTTCACTTGCTTTCAGCTGTCATTTCAGTGTGGAATCATTGTGACCTCCTCCACCCCATCCACCTCCAGTTCACCACATTCAGAGTCTGGGTCCAGTCTACTCCTCATCCCATCCAGATCTTCAGCATCCGTACATCACCACCACCACCACCAGTGTCTAGACATCTGAGCACCACTGGTTACTGACCATGAAGCAGACACCTCCTCCCTTGCTCTTCCCTGACTGCATTGTCTGGGTCTGAATAGTGCAGGACATAAATTCAGATTTTAAATGCAGTTATACAAAGTTGCATTGTGTAACTTCGTGACTATGGAAAAATGTGCTAATCTGGGGCATCACTATTACAGGAGATCAGACACTCTTTTCCACTTAACCTGTAATCCCACTGGTCATAACGGTGACCTATAAAACGTTTGATTTTTCAGGTTAATTTACTTTAATAGGTTTATGAGTACAGTTTTGATGTATAACACATTGTCATGATGTTTGAGTGTATTTTACAGTGAGGTTGAAGTAATCAATGGTCTGTAAGAGGTTAATAACCTGTTTTTGTTAGCTATGACCAGTTATAATATTGTATAAAACCATTTGGTTAAGAAAATGTTGATATGGTACAGTATTAATATATTACTTCTGAAATAATAAAATGCTGTTCATGTTGCTTGTAGCATAAAGGAATACATAGTCTGCCAGTCAAAATTGTGACTGATGGGATAATACAAGGACTCCATACACATGTATAAAGTTACCCATGCAATATAAGATTTTTCTCACTACCAGTATAGTAGTGAGAAAACTGTATAATCTGAAACTACTAAAAGTTAGGTTTTGGACATCCTTGATCAAGCTGCCACATTGCAATTACCAGGTTAAGAAAATTTCTATTCTAAGCAACATTCTTGCTGGCCATTTACAAGCAAGACGTCTTTGGCCTTGGTGCAGCAGAAAGTGATCTTCTTCAGATTACTTTCAAAATCATACAATGAGACCCTGCTCACTGGTTACCACCGGCAAGAGACTACAGAGTCAATTCACCTGTGCTTCAAAATCCCATAATGAGCCCACCCTCTCACCAAGGACCAAACCAAGAACCAGATCAAGCAACGCTACAAGAAATTGGGAATTCAACAGGAAGAAGTCAGACTAGCAGTACTTTCAAAGGACCAACAGGTGGCGACTCCACTCCATAAACCAGTGCTAAGGTTTAGGCCATCAGTAAAGTAGTATTCGTTTCCTTCCAACCTCCAACCACTGAGTCCCCTCTGCTTCTCCCTTTTTATCTTCCAGACAAGGGTAACATTTACCACAGTCCCTCACAGGTGGGTGAAAAGGAAATCAAAATCTAATGTAGACATGTGTTCACAGTTATGAAAGTAAAATAAATGTTTTTCATGATCTGCTTAAAACAATGACTTTTACTTTTACTGATTTAAATTTGCCATATTTTCTCTCTCAACTTGTTTTGGTGAGCAAAGTTGATCTGAGAACTGATATAACGGAGGTTGCTTCTGTCTCAGTGTGTGGAGAAGGCTTTTTATAAAAATGTAGGCACAGATCTTTGGTAGTAGGTAGTAATCTGTTTAGGATTTAAGTGCTGATTCTGAATGTAAGACCTTAAGCAAATGCAGAGCAGGTAGACAGCAAATCACTGAGATATGTTTTTAATCTCCTATGGATTAACTGCAAATCCCATAGTCTACAGAGCATTGTATTAAGAATGCACTTTAATGATATCTGACATTCCTTCTGCTATCTCCTTCAACAGTCGCACAGGGAATGAGGTGCAGTATAACTGCCAGCCACAGTGGAAAGACATTTATCATAGTTATTACACTCACATTATGTTTGTACTCAAAGTAAATAGGTTTATCTTCTGCTTCTGCACAACCCAGCACTAAAGAGCATTTTCAGACTGATATGGGTTTTTATTGGCTGGTATTGATACTACGTCCTCCAGTTTTTATTCTTGTGGAAAAATCACTAAAATGGCACTAAAGTTCTCCCATGAGGATTGAGAAGATAGCACATTGTTACATTGAATTTTTCTAATGTCAGATTTATTTTGGTCAGATATTTTGTACATTTCTTTAATGTATACAACTGATTGGTACAAGTTGATTTACAAGTTGAACTCCACATTCCAACCAAAAATGATCACTTGAACTGATTTCTGGTATGCTTTGTGAAATCTTTGTTACAGTACTTTGTTTCAGAGTAGGGCTATTGCCTCTCCTGCAATACCTAAAATCAGGCTAAATGCTTCAATTCTGTGCTACAATATATGAATAATCAAAAGTCAGACAACACTGAGCAAACCAGATTTTTAGTAAAAGCTCCACCCTACATTGAAGTACTGCATCCCATCTCAGTACATGTAAGACGTCATCACCTGAGGGATTAGAGTAGTTATAATACACTTCTTCCACAGCTGTCCATCACACACCTGACAGAGGGTGCGTTCCATTTCTTCCCTGCCTTGGTCCTGAGGCAAGCCATGTTAAAGGCAGATATTTAAACTATGAGAAGAGATCACAGGTGTTCATGTGACAGGAAACAATCTCATTGAAATGCATGAAATGTAAGTGGATTCAGGTTTATTGTGAGGTCCTGTCTACAGGATTGACTGAGACTCAGACACAGAGGAGTCTTATGACACTCACCAAGTATTGGTAGAAATCAATAGGGATGAATGACTGACCCGGTTATCACTGCATATGTGTTTGGCATTGCTGGTACAGCTCTCACCTGTTTCAGGGTCTGTCTCTCCGACAGATGTCATATCAAACCCATAAACACTGTAAATGAATAGACCTTGTCACCTGTGATTCCCCACCAGGATTTGCTTTTTGGTCTATTCCTCTTCATCCTATTTATGCTACTGCTTGGTCAGATCCTCTGTTTCCACCTGTACACTGACGACACACAACCTTACCTCTCCTCAAAGATCCTCTTTGCCGCCACCTGCTCCACGCTTACTACCACCCTGACCAAACTTCTACATCTTTCCAGTTCTTCACGGCCTCCACTGGCTCCCATTCCAATTCAACTATAAAATCCTCCTCACTACCTACAAGGCCGTCAATAACTTAACTATTCTCTACTCTCTGGTTGCCTCATTTCCAGTAATGCCAGACTCTTACAGACCCCCAGCATGGTGACAGGACTTTTTCAGTTGCTGCTCCCTCTCTGGATCTCACTACAATCCCACACTGAAGAGGCCCCCACCCTCCTAACATTCAAGATATTCCTCAAAATTCACCTAGAGTTCACTTTTGGATAGAGAAAATAAAACAAATAAGTTGCATTTCAGCTAAAAAATAAAAAAAAAGGAATTCCATCACACTTTCCACAAACTTTACAGAAAATCAGAATAGAAGGAATATGTTTCCTCTACTTTATTTGAGAAGCAGTATTTATAAGGCATCACCCATCCTGTAGCAACACTGTTTGCTCCTGCATCATTTCCCAGTCCTCTGTCACCCTCTTCTGCATATTAACTGTAACAATCAGTCAAACACTCGGAGAAAATCTGCTCAGATAGCAGCATGTGTAGTTTATGTGTATGTGTTTTTGCACGCTCACAGAGTGGGGCATTTGGGGTATGTTCTAGAGCTCCTGAGATTGTAATTACAAGTTGAGTGAGGGGAAAAACTCGAGAGATAATGAAGCGACATCTATCCGAGTGACGACCATCTGTAACCCCTGCAAGCCTTTAGTGGTGTAATGTCTCAATGTTTTACTGCCGACACATATGGTGCAAGCACTTCTCCTGCTTTGTAAGCCATGAGCAGTTTAATTACCTGCAATTAAGATCCAGCTCGTTAGATGAGGAGGAGGAGGAGGAGGAGGAGGAAGAGAATGCTGAGCAGAAAGGCAAAGGAAGAAGTGGGGAGAAAGCTGCTAATGGTTCTGCAGTTACACTCTCATGGCTTAGATATGCATGTGTCTATGTGTATTTAGATCATAAATCTATCGGTTACATCTCTCCACAGAGGTTGTTTCAGTATTCGTCTCCACGCTTCCATATTTTGCCTTTCTGCACGTGCAATCTGCATGTGCATTTCCAAGCTGTTTGCATGTCTGTAAACACTGGATTGAGTTTGTTGAGTGAGGAGGGGCAGAGAGAGAAGGCATGTGTGTGTGTGTGTGTGTGTGTGTGTGTGCATGCGATTGCAGCATTGTCGCCCTAGTCTGTGCTGCGGTGACAGTGATGTATGGGTAATTTAAAAAGTCATTCTTTTCCACAGAGCAGTCTGCAGTCAGGCCAGCCAACCGCAGCCCATTCCCCTACAGCACTGAGAAAACTCATCTACATCCACTACAGCACTCACACACACACAAACACACACACAGAAAATGCACACACACAAAGAGGTAATGTAGCCCACACACTGACATTACAATATATAAACAGATATACATTCTCACATCTGTGTATATCAGTTTACCAACACACCACTTTCTTTAAATGTGAACTTGTGTGTTGCCATGTGACCTCAGTGCCTCCAGGACAGCAAACTGCCAGAGGTCAGCAGCGTTGTCTTGGAAACGACTTTGCTCATTTGCTTTGCACTTCAGCCTCTGGCACTTCAGCTCATTAACAAGGAAGACGAGGTGTGTGTGCATTTTCCTGAGCGTAGATGGCGCCATGTGATTCTAAAGGACTGGCTACAAGCCTATAGACCAGACTCTGTCTGGCTCGCTCACTCTCTCTCTCTCTCACACTCACACACATAACCATTCACCCCTAATACTGTCACAAACATTCAACTTATTAATGTCTTCATATTGCTTTTTTAATAACATGAAACCATCATGTGGCAAGTTGCATTTAAGTCAAAGCAATCATACCTTGTCTGTGGTGGCAAAAACATAATGAACATATCTGAGCAGAATATTAAGAGAACATTTGTCAGAAACGTGTGGGGGGGCATTTAGGTTGCGAGGCAGCTAGATTTGCGAGATCATGTGAGAATCCATCCTGCCAGGCATCGCGTGGCCGCTCATGGCTGAGCCACAGTGGTTTGGACCAGTCAGCTTCCTGTGAAGAACTACTGGCAGCTACATGGTTTAGATGTGACGACTGCAACTGTTGTTCAAAAACAACAATGCCGGCCAAGAATTTTTTGAAAGTTTCTGTCCTTTACCAAACAATTTCCAAGGTTGACTTCTCAGATGTTTCTGTGTAACAAACCATCTGACGTGTCAGGTTAGGTGAGCTTTGGAGCCCCTAAAGTTCCAAATAAATGTATTGTTTCTGTTAAAAGATGGGTTCACATTTTTTCAAGTCTGTGTTAATAAAATACTCATACGTACAAGAGTTATTGGCCCTACCTATTGTTTCCACTGTGGCAGGCCAGGGTCCGAGAGGCAGGATTCACCATGAAATAGGACATACATCTTTCATTTAATTATGACACAGTAGATGCAAACATAAAAAAGGAAATACATATAACAACTGATTATATTTCTGTGTTTGATTTGTTTTCATTTAAGCATTTAAAATCTTCCATAGCGGTGGAAAGAGCACTTTGAGGATCTCCTGAACCCGACCAACACGTCCTCTGTGGAGGAGGCAGAGTTTGAGGACTCGGGGGAAGACTCATCCATATCCCTGGCAGAGGTCGCCGAGGTAGTCAAAAAGCTCCTCGGTGGCAAGGCGCCAGGTGTGGATGAGATTCGCCCTGATGTGCTGAAGGCTTTGGACTCTTCGGTGTCGCGTGGAAGTCGGGGACAGTGCCTGTGGAATGGCAGACTGGGGTGGTGGTCCCTATTTTCAAAAAGGGGGACCGGAGGGTCTGCTCCAACTATCGTGGGATCATACTACTCAGCCTCCCGGGGAAAGCTTACGCCAGGGTGCTGGAAAGGAGAGTCCGGCCGATCGTCGAACCTCGGATCCAGGAGGAACAATGTGGATTCCGTCCTGGTCGCGGCACAGTGGACCAGCTCTTTACCCTAGCAGGGCTGCTGAGGGGTTCATGGGAGTTTGCCCATCCAGTCCACATGTGTTTTGTGGAC
>JAVQJF010011482.1:0-11753 GCA_036023855.1 Gadopsis marmoratus
GCAGCAGGTATTGATGTTCCATCCTGGAGGAGTTGGACTGTCTGTGCAGCCTCTGTAGGGTCCAGGTGTCGCCTCATGCTACCAGTAGTGACACTGACCCGAGACAAATGCAAAACTAGTGAACAGTCAGAAAAACTGTCAGTGGCCTCCACCTGTAAAACCATTCCTGTTTTGGGGGTCGTCTCAGTGTTGCCCTCTAGTGGACCTGTTGTTAATTTCATTAACACCAAAGCAGCTGAAACTGATTAACAACCCCCTCTGCTGCTTAACTGACCAGATCAACATCCCAGAAGGTTAATTGACTTGATGCTGTACTCTGATTAAAAAGTGTTCCTTTAACCTCCGCAGCCCCCTCACCTGATGATGTCATCGTTGTGTCCCAGGTAGAACTTCTGGGTGTGCTCTCGGGTGTTGTAGACCACGCCCACCCCGGCCACGAAGTACACCACCTCTTTTCCTGCAGTGTAGTACAGGTTGTTACGACACTGGTGACCTCTGTACCCATGGATCCACTCCAGCCTCAGCTGGCAGCGCGGCGCCGTCTTATCCGACATGTCAACTCAAAAGTGGAAACTCAACGCTAAAAAAAAAAGTACGTCGTCTTGGTTTAAAGCGGGAAGTGTGACGAGTTCTGATCCGGTTGGTTCTGTGTGATGGAGATGTAGCACCTGCTGCCAACAGCCTCCAGTCCATCCAAACCTGCTGCCTTCCTAACGCTGCAGACAAAGGTTCAGAGCCCCCTGCTGGCAGCTGAAGGTGCGGGCCGCCCCTTTAACTCTACGGGTGGAGCAGGTGCAGCAGGTGCAGCAGGTGCAGCAACTCTGCTGTCTGTGTAAAAGGAAAGTGAGTCAGCGTCCCAACATACTTTAACAGAACTACGATCCACGATTAGACCCGAGCTCATGAGGCCTAAACCTGTTAGTGTCTTTTCTTCACGTCGGTTTAAAGAACAGTCACTTTGGAATCACTCATCACTTGAGTTTAGGAGTTTTGGGGGATTTTTTTAAGGAAAACATTCCAATAAAATATGTTTTGCTGTAAAAACGACTGTAAGGCTTTTTATTAGCTAATAATTTAACTAAATAAAATAAACGTTCTGCAGCGTCTTTGATGAGGTTCTTCATATCAATCTCCAGAAGTCCTGGTTCCTGACTCACAGGAACCGGAACATTCCCAGAACCTAGTCTGAAGGTGACCACAGATACGGGACTTTACAGGAAGATACAATCTGTTCAGACCACATGGACCCGGATCAGCAGCCTGCAGTCAGAACATCCAACGGTCCACTGTCTCCGCCCGGGTCTCCGCCCGGACCGTTAACCGGCACTTGGTGTAAATGTCATGTAATTCATCGAACGAACCGTGTGAACGCTGGAATCACAGAAAATCCCGCCGCCGTCTGTTCGCCGTTTCAGATGAAATCCGGAGATTACAGATTTCCTTCCACACCCTCCGACACCGACTGCACCTGCTGCTGCAGGCCGGCGGAGAGGCGCTGGAGCCCGGCAGAGACCCGCTGCAGACCCCGGCTCACAAACAGAGAGAAAGATGAAGGAAAGTCGGGATGTTAACGGGAATTTTAACGGGAACCTCAGGGATCACCGAGAGTCAAGCGAAGGAATAAGCACCACTTCCTGTTGTGACCTTCAAAATAAAGTCCGTACTAGCAGCGTGTTTTTAGAGTAACTGCCACTTCTTACTTTCGAATTGCAGTTTTTAAATTATTAATTAAAGGAGCTGTAGAGGGAAATATATCTGTCTTTGTAAAGAAATTAAAGTTCGAATTTTACTGTTTCAGCTAGGATGCATAAAATATTTAACAGTATTAGTTCTTAGTATTATAGGTTTAATTATTCATGTTTTTGGTGCAGTTTTTCTGACCGATTCATTTCTTAGTGAATGACAATATGCTCAATTTTATTTTGATGCGCAACGCGCCGGCTTCCGGTCTCTTCGCCCTCACCTCCGCGAGCTTCCCGTCTCTGTCAGTGTCAGGTTCCAGCGCAGCAGCTTCATGGATCAAAACTAAGGAGCCGCGGTGCATGATGGGAGGTGTAGTACAGCTAGCAGGAGCCCGGAGTCCATCTGCTGCAGAGAGCTGACCGACCGGCTGACACCAGACCAGATCCAGGAACCAGATCTGGTCCTCGACACTCGGATTCAAAAGTTCCACTTCCTCATCTGCTCTACAAGTACTACAAAAAGGTGCAGGTCCTGGAGGACTTCAGGTCCTGGAGGACTTCAGGTCCTGGAGGGATGTAGATGGCAGCACAGTCTCCTTGGCAGCAGATGATCAGTAAATGTAATCTGAGACATGGCTCTAATCATCTTTCATACCTTGTTACATTTCATGTTCTGAGATCATTTGGTTCTAAATATTAATGACAACAGACATGTCAAGTTTAAACGCTTTAATGACATCACACATATTAGACAGGAAGAGAGAGAGAGAGAGCGAGCTTTAGAGTTTACAGGTGCAGTTTCATACATGAGAAAAGCCTTTATGTTCTAACTTCTGTTTAAATATTTGGCCTCACACAGCTTCTTGTTCATTCCTATAGATGTGGTTCTGATTGTGCAGTAAGATGGCGTTAACTTCCATACATGTCCAATAGATAAACAGCGACGGAGCAACACGAGTATCAAAGAGCAGAAAATCTGAACGTAGCGGCGACGACAAGCGAGCGACCTTCATTTCTCCACAGCTGGACGGTTTCCATCAACACTGACCTTCAGCATCTGAACCGAATAGAACCAAAGAAGATCAAAATCAGGGTTTTAGTTCCAGGCGACGCCGTGATCCCGAAGAAGCATGCAGGTGGACATTTCTACATCGTGCACCTCCTCGAAGGTTTGGAAGACAAAACCAAAACGGCTGCAGAAAAAGAATAAAAAAAACTAAATGCACTATTGGTCCAATTTCTCAGCGGCAGAGGAGGAATGCAGGCTGTCTCGGAGACACCCTCACAAAACTGAGGAAATAACCCAGAAGGTAGAAAAATAATGGCAATATAAGAAAACCGAGCCGACGTCACCACGGAGCAGCGACTTCGTGGTTTTGTTGTGACGCAACAGCTGTTCGTCGTCAACAAATCATCAAACCGACAAACTGCTGAACGTCGGCGCGAGAAGGACGACGGCAGTGTCTCTTCTTTCCGTCGGTTCGTCGACGACGAGCCGCCGTTACGCCACGTCTGATCCGAAACCGCCGCTCGTCGCCGCCCAACCAGCAAACCAAAAACATAGAAACACGAGAGAAAAACAAAACTGCTTTCAGAATAAACACAAAAAACAAGCCAACGTCGCACTTTGGTGAAACTTTTGCAGGTTTCTGCTCCTTTCTCAGACGCCAACCTCCGTCTACAAGCCTTCACGACAACATTTAGAGACCAGAGACGTCAGTCTGCTGCTATAACTTCACTCCAAATTCAAAATCGATGGGACGAGTGGATTTGGCATTTTCACAGTTCTTCCGATGTAAATGTGTCTGCTGACGGCCTCTAACAGACATCAGGAGTTGGGAATAATTTAACATCTTCAGCGCTGAAGACGGGTTCGTTAGAACAGGACCGGTGTAATTCTGTCATTCTGAGAACGGAGTTAAACTTTAGGAAGGTCTCGTCAGCGCGAGGCCAACGACGCATTCAGCTGTTCGGGGGAAGTTTGGTAGTTTCAGAGACGTTCCAGCCGCTTCACTTCTCTGGAAAAGACCTTCGTGAAGCTAAAAGCAGCTAAAACCTGAACTCTGACGCAGATTCCAGCAGGAAATGAGAAATTAAACATTTTTAAAGAAGCTAAAGGGGCGTGTCCTACATCAGAGCGCGAGTCGATCCGACTGAGTCAGTTTCACCAAAGCGCCGCCTGCTGGTTTTCTACTGTTTCTTCTTGCTGAACAGACTGAAGCGCTTCTCCTTGTCCTTCTCTTTGTCCTTCTCTCTCTTGCCAGGACTCGACTCGGTGGTCAGCGTGACGACGGCCGGCAGCGTCTGAGCGCGCCCAGACGCCGGCGTTCCGGGGTTGCTGCCCTGCACGTCGGCGTGGTCGGCGCTGGCGTTCAGGATGGCCTGGATCCAGGTGCTCATCTCCTCCTGCAGGGGGCGACACAGAACAGAAACTCACATCTCCTGATAGCCGACAGGCGTTGAGATAAGAGCCTTTATTTGTTCACGCCACATTTCTGCAGAATAACCAGCAAATGTGAAATTCAGGAGGAAGGAATGAAACGTACTTCGTCTTTGGCTTGGAACAGATACTCGTTTCCATCAGCGACTCTGAAACAAAGTGAGGAAGAAGACGCGTCAGCAGAGCAGCCATCACTTCCTACCTTCCATCCAGCCGAACAGTAAACAGCCTCAGCTGATCTACGCGAGCAGGTGCTTCTTCATCTGATCATTCAAACATCACATGCTAGTTTTGTACATTTGTTGGCTTTAATTCAAAAGAAACCTAAAATACGTTGTGGGTCGAGACGCACTCGCTCACAGACTGACATCTCGTTTGAGTCGAGGTGAGATTTAATTTGTGCTATTTCACACTTTGAACGGTTGAATTGAAGTTAAAGCTGAAAGAGTGGCGCGTTACCTGAGTTTGAAGACGTGTTTCTTCTTCTTGTAGTCCGACGCCACGTCACAGGTGGCCTCCTTCAGGCTGACGGGGAGCTCGCCGTGGTACGGGACTCCCTGGGCTGCTGCCTTGCTGTCTTTATAGAAACCCATCTCCTGGTTGTTGATGACACAGTACACGTTGTGCCACGACCTGCCAATCACAGAGCAGCAGGGTCACGTGACGAACAGACGGTGACTCTCCTGAGGAGCGAGACGTCTCCTGCAGCAGAGGATCTTTGCTGTTACCTGTTGGAGGCCTTCTTGTTGTGACCCTCCCACTCATGTTTGCGGTGCAGGAGTCCCTCCAGCTGCGAGGAGGAGGACGAGTCCTGGTTCTTGGAGGGCAGCGTGGACGACTGGCTGGTTTTACTCTTCCTGACGGAGGTCGGAGAGGGAGCAGGGCTCGGCTCCTTGGAGCTCCGCTCAGCCACGCCGTTCACCAGATCTCCACCGTCCACACCGTCCTGAACAGGGAGGAGACATTTAAAGAACACTGTGTCTGCACAGGACCGGAGAACTCAAGAACTTGACCGGATCATTTCATTTTCTCAAGATGTCATTTTGTCTAAAGATATAACATCTGCTGTTCTCTCCAGATAGAAAATCACCGTCTGAAATTCTGTATTTCACAACATCTGGACTGAAACTGCTGCTCTGTGTTTGCCGATTCGTCAATGATGAACCGCTGTGCATCATCATCATCATCATCATCAGGTCTGAGTCGTTTAAATCAGGGGGGTCAAACTGATTTTAGTTCAGGGGCCACATTCAGCCTAATTTGATCTCAAGTGGGCCGAACCGGTAAAATCACAGCAGTGACATGTTTTCATCAGTTTCACTGGCCGAATGAAGACTAAACTAAAAGCACATCTCACAATGAAAATCTATATATTTAAGGAACAATTCTTTTACAAAACATTATGAACGACCTGAGACTTCGTAATGAAAATAAGTGCAACTTTAATAATACTATGAGTTTATCGTGTACACATGTGCAGTACAGCTGATCACAGTGTTTCTACAAAGGCACGAAACATTTAGTCTCAGGAATTTGGAACTGAAAAATACCAAATTCAACTTTATGATTAAAGTACCTGCCTTATATATTTTGTATTATATTATATATTATATTATATTTGGCAGCAGGTGAACAACAGGATTCCACCAAACCCGTTTGTAGTGAAGCTGCTGACCTGCTTCATGTCGCACAACATTTCAGCGTTTTTACATTATTCCACAGATAATATTCATAGTACTCTATTGTTCAGAGTGCAAACGGTGTCTAAAGCAACATATTCTGCAGTTCACTTATTGTTTTGCTCCTGAGGCATCTTTTGGCATCAAGTGCATCAATATCAGGCTTCACAGGTTTCCCACTCACTCCTGTCAATAAGTAGGAATTTGTCAATTTTTCTTGGAAAACTCGACACTTTTCTTAACGACATTTTTGATTATTAGGGTTCCAGCGGAAAACGACGACGGTTTGAACAGTGACGAGTGGCTCTGAGGTGCGGATCAAACGCTCTGCTGACTGGATTCACAAATGACCATTTCCAGTTTATCAACAAAATAAAATGCTCCTTAACTGCCAATACGAGGAACACGGCTGAGGGAGAACCGTACGTTTATTTTGAAAGGACCACACAGGATGTACTTTGTCCTTGCTCTAGTTACCTTTACACAACTTTGATCAACCCGAAAACGTCATGTGGATCCTTGAGACATTTGCTAAGTTTTTCTTCTTCCGTTTTTCTCAGACGGTTTTCTTCTTCGCTGCCTTTGTCGCGGCGTTGAACAGCACGACTGACCATCGGTGATAAAGTGTGAAAGAATCCGCAGGACTTAACACTCTGCACTCGCTTTATTTTCTACTAACTTTAGAAAGTTCGATAAAATGTTTTGCTTTTTCTAAAACTACACAGCAGCTCAACACCGACGGTGTCACGGTGTCACGCTGACGACCTGAAGACAAACGAACCTGTCAGATCGTTCAGTTTGAGGTCATGACATCTGATCGATTACATAATCGGTCTGTCTGTCGGAGTATGGTAACATTGGTAATAATACTGCAGTAGTATTGTAATATCATGGCCGGTCAGCTGAGAGCGTACAGGAGCAGGACAAACATGGGAACGTGAGGTGCGAGTCACACAGCGTATCGGTACTGACCCGAGGAGAGTCCTGATCTGATGGGAGTCCGTTCTGAGTGATGACGCCGCTGAAGAGAGAGAGAAATACAGGAAGTTACTTTCATTGTTGAATTGAATCATTGACAGCTCAGCCAGTCGGCCCTGTAGTTCCTCTAATGTCCACTAACTGCTGCTGTGGTCTAACTCTAATGGTATTCATGTGAATGAGAAACACGCAGACGTGTGTTTTCTGGAGCTTTCACCTCTCCGGCCGGGGCTCCTCCTCCTGCTGAGTCACAGCCGGCTCTGGAGACGGCGGCTTCCTCATCCTCTCCTCTTCCTCCTGAAGCCTCCTCACCTCCAGCAGCTCCAGCTGGAAAACAGAAACAGAAATCCCTAAAGACTGCAGAAGAACCGAACCCCTCTTCAGATCCAGATCCGACATGAACCTGCAGTTTACAAAGAGGAGTTCTCTTGTCTTCTGGAGTCTCATTTCATTATATTAAACATGAAGGAAACATCTACACGAAGAGCAGGAACCCTGATAATCCAGAGTTTATACTGTACATGTTGCCTTAGTCTGACTCCGGTTCAGGCTCCTATTAACTCCATAGTTGGAGAACGTCTCGTGAGATCTTGTGCACCCTGACAGGAGTGACATCAGATTTATGGATGAATTTAAAATCAGCTTCTTTAATGTTGTTTCCTGTAAATAATGAGGAATGAGTTCTGTTGAAGTAAGCATGTGGGGTTTGTCCCTCCCTGCTCACCGTAGTCAGCCTCTCCAGAGCAGAGAAGCGCTCCTCCCAGGTGGCGGCGGACTTCTCGAAGGCCTCGTGGCGTTTGATGAGCTTCTCCACCTCGTCCACGCTCTGACCCATCTCCCTGCTGGACAGGTAGGGCTCCTGACCCAGCAGCCAGGCCTCGGCAACCCCCGCATCCCGGGAGAACTGGTGCACCTCCAGGACTGGTGGGGTGGGGGTCAACAACAGAATCATGACTCACTTTCCAACAATACTTTTTAAATGTGCCAGTAAGCTAACGTCAATCAAACAGACACTTCCTGCTGTTTCAGGATGTTTCAAGATAAAAGCTTTCGGGGATCTAATTCACCCTTTTCTGAAGGCTTTTAGGGTGAAAAGCTGCAGGAAGTGTTGAGTTTGATTGACAGGGTTACGTTTTAACATCGAACAGAACAACAACAGTTGATGTTTTGTTGTTAGCGGTGGGATTTGGTCATCAGGACGTTTCCTGCAAATGTTCTGAGCTGAAAGTTGAGTGTTAAAACAAGGATTATCATGATATACATATATACAAAAATATATATACACACACATATATATATTCCAGACAGTAATGTGTGTCCTAAATACTTGACCAAAGTCAAGGCTCCTGATTGGTCGGTTTGAAGCTCAGTCAGCGTGGTTAAAGGACAGCGAGAGCCTGAGGTGTTTTCATCAACGCCGACTCATCACTGCAGCGTCCAATCAGCCCAATCCCTGCTGTGACCTCTGACCCTGTCTAAGGCTCATATTCATGTTTCATACAGAACAATGAATCTTACCGAGTCGTAGCCACTCCCATCGATCCTCCCACTTGTCAATCATCTCTTTCCTCTTGTCTGTCAGCTGCAGCAGCTTCTCTTTAATCTGAACACAAACACAACAGTTAGAGTCACAACTAGCGACGATGCATCCTCCGTTTCCATGGAAACTGTTTCTCCTCCACGTCTTGTGTGTCGCCCTGCAGACACACCTGTTGTACCTGTGTGTCACATGATGCGATCCCTCTGCTGACAAACTGCTGATTCCTGATCAGATTATGAAAATTAAACCTAATAAGGTTTGATCTTAAAAATTGTAAACCGTCTGTAGGGGGCGCTCCTCACCTCCTCTGCAGCGTAGTGTTTCCGGGCCAGCAGGGCTTTGCCCAGCTCGATGCAGGCTGTGAAGCTGTCGTTTCGGGCGTCGATCTCGGCCTTGATGCCCTGATGGTTGTTCATCAGCAGCTCTACTGACGACACGTCTCTGAACACACGAGGAAACGCACACATTTATCACAGCTATGATCTGGTGAAACGTCCAGTCCAGCAGACAGCAGCAGACTGTGTACCTGGGGTTCTCCTGGGCCTCGATGAGCCGGATCACGTCGTCCATCCACAGCATCAGGTCTCGGACCATGCTGAAAAACCTGAACTTGTCTCCGGTGTCCAGGAGGCGGATCCTGCGTCCGTCGCAGGCCTCCAGCAGACTCCTCCAGGCCTCCAGCACCTCGCTCTCCCGCCGCTGGATGTCGTCAGCTTTATCTCCTGCGTACGCCGACTGGAGGCGCACAGCGTCGTCCTGCAGCTGCCTCACCTGCCACACAAAGGTCAAAGGGTAAACTCTGACATGCTCCACTACTTTAAACTGAGTTGAAGTCACAGTGTGACTGAATCCACTGATCCCAGTGTGATCCTGACTGGGATCATGTTTATTATTATCATCATTCATTTAAATTTCACAATTAAGACGTTCAGTTATAAGATTTGAATCCTTACAGCCTTTTGTTGCAGCTCTCAAACATCCCGACATGTAACAAACGTAGATGTTTAATCTAAAAATATCTATTAAAATCGTGAACTGTCCCTAAAAGAAGGTGAGAGATTTTGTATGAATACCAACATGTTCCAAATCCGAAAAGACAGAAACTTAAGTGACTTGAAAAGTTTAGTTTTGAATAGTTTCTAGCATCTAAAACATGTCTGATAAACCACGCTGCAGGACGGGGTTGCAGCGGTGGCCCAGGTGGTTCATCACGAGTCCAGCAGCAAACCTTTGTACTGGTTACTCACCAATAAAGGCATAAAACACCCCAAAATATCTTCAGAGGTCAACACTGTCAAGATTGCTTCCAATTGGTCAATGGCACAAATCAGAGTTCATCAAAACCGAAACACCACAGGAACCTTTTATGGTCAGAAATGCTGGTAGGACCAGGACTGAACAGCGGGCTCCTCTATCTGCAACCCTCAAACTACACGTCCCCATAAAGCATTAGACGTGACCGACCTGCGTTCCCAGGGCCTGGATGTCGTGTTCGAAGGTGGTGTGCATCCTCTGCAGCGTCTCCACCGTGTTCTGGTCGCGGCCGACCTCCTCCGGCAGCTTCTTCTGTTTGTCCAGGATGCGTCCCAGGATCTCCTTTGCATCGTGATAGAATTTGTGGAGCTCGAAGGAGGCGGCGAGGATCTGCGTCCGGGTATCGATGAGCTCCAGCAGGTCAGCCCAGGCCTCGTTCAGCCCGTCCTTCCACTCCGCCACCGTCGCCGCGTCGCCGTGGCCGGTGTTGATCAGCTCGTCTGCCAGACGGTTGACACCATCCACGCGCTCCTGACCGATGTTCCCGGTGTCCCGAGCGAACTCCCGGAAACGCTCCTGCAACATCTGAGCACAGAGGTCAGAGGTCAGGTAGTAGTATCAAATATAAAAAAATAATAGTCAGTAATCACCATCGTGGAATAACAACCCAAGTCGTAGTACTGAAGGTAGTGGAGATCATAAGGAAGGAATACTGCTATTATTATTATTAGTCACAGTAGTAATATTCACATTAAGTAGTACCACATGTGGTGAAAAGGATTCACAGTCCTGTCTGAAATACTCTATTTGTAGTCGTGGTACCTAAACTCTTGCTGTTACACTATTAGTAGAATTAGAAGTAACAGAACTAGTAGCAGTAATGGAATGAGCAGTAGTACTAAGTCGTGTGAGCCAACTGCCACTTCAGTAATATTAGCAGCAGTACTCGCAGTAACGTACAGTAACATGTTCGTAGTCCTGTCCCAGCTCATGTGACCCGGCCACCACCTCCCGCTCAGCGATCCACTGCTCCAGGTCGTCCACCTCCCGGTTCAGCTGGAAGAGGCGGAGCCTCTCATCCAGTTTGCCCCGCCTCTCCTCCGATAGGTCCTTCAGGCCGGCGTACAGCTTATCCACCTGAGACTGACGCATGCTGATACGCTCACTGACACACGCACACACACACACACACACACTCTCCTGTTACTATGGCAACCACAGAAACTGGACTGGTTCAGTTTACAGTGATGGATCCAGGATTGCGGCCCTGTGAGTGACGGATGGAGCTGCAGGACTTTCACGGTGTCTCCTGTCAGGTACCTCTCAGGGTGTCCGTCAGCCACCAGGCCTCTGCTGGTCTTGGACAGCTGGTGGACGGTCTCAGCGTAGTCCTCCACCGCCTGCTCCACAATCTGATGCTTCTTCTGCATGGTGACGGCACTCAGCTCATCCTGAAACACAAAAACAGCTTTATTATTATGGTCTGGTAGAAAACAAATGTTGTGTAAATTGCTGAATATTGATTATTAAAGATTACAGCCACTTCGGGGATAGAAGCTAATGTTTTAAAAACTGGCCCCACGGGCCACCAAGCCCCTAAATTGGTGGCCAAATGTAGTTCTGTAAAAACAACACAACTTAAACTTTACAGCCTTCAACTTTGACACGTCAATAAGTGAAAAGACATTAACAGAATACAAATATATTTTATAATAATTGACTTAAATTGAAAACAGGAAGATCTTTGTAAACATATAGAGACAGAGAGATTATATTCTCGGAGTCTCGTAGTTCAGATTTGGGATGTTTGTGGAACTGTAACGTTGCTTTGGTGAAGTACAACCTGGTGGCCACAAGGGGCCGCCTGAATGGAGTATTTGGTGGCTGTATCTGGTATCTGGTTAATGCTGAGCCCAGAGTAGTGTCTGCAGGCTGCAATGTTGACCTATCAGAGGGGCCTCAAGATCAGGTGATAATACCAGTGGTGCCTGAAGGTCCCAATCATCTCACTTTAAATTTCAATTCAATTCAATTTATTTATATAGCGCTATACCATAACAAAGTTATCTCATAGCACTTGTTAATATAGAGCAAGTCCAAGCCAACTCTATATGTACAGACCCAACAATTCCACCATGAGCAGCACTAGGAGACAGTGGCAAGGAAACACTGCCTTTTAA
>JAVQJF010011499.1:0-54548 GCA_036023855.1 Gadopsis marmoratus
GAGCTAGAAAGCGTTGCAGGGGAAAGGGACGTGTGGATAACCCTGCTTAGCCTGTTGCCTCCGCGACCCGGCCCCGGATAAGCGGTGGAAAATGGATGGATGGATGGATGGATGGATATTAATACGTTTTTTCCTTGTACTAACTTTTCCAAGGAATCATGCCGCGTTAAACTTTTATTTAAAGGCTCCGGGGGGGAATCATGTACATTATACATGCATTACCCATCCCGCTTGGAAGTGTTGGAAGTATATGAAGGCAGCTGGAAACTACTAGTGGTACTTTTGTTGCATTGTATTGAATCTGTATTGCACTGTATGACACAGAAATCCAAAAAAAGAAAAAACTACAGCAGCTGTAAAAAAAATTGTTTGAATGTTGCTGATGACCACAGATCATGCAGAACAATGCTCCGTCAACATGAATTTGCTTTTCCCAGAGACGACGGCATGTCCCGTCAGTCTTTCATCATCACTCATCACATACTTGACATTCCCACATCTGCCCTTGTCATCATTACACAATCAATGAATCCGTTTAAGGCGTTTCTATTTCATACTATGCGACGAGATCATCCATTCCTTCAGGCGCTGGCTGTAACGATGATGTGTTTTCATTTGCTCTGTGAGGCAGTAACCCGAGTTTAGTAACCAATTATGAGGCTCGGGGTTTGGATGCTCCCTGGAAAGGCCACCTTTTTATGTGAGCTACGGAAAAACTTGTCTATCCAGAGCAGCTTTCCTGTGATTCCTGAGAAAAAAAACTATGTCCACACTGATTCATTTTCTTTGGATGCATCTGTCTTCATAACCACCATGACTACATGCACCTCTGGATCTATTGGATATTACAAATTATAATTATACAATTAACAGAGGAGTTGATGTTATAATTATAAGTATATAGTGGGCACTGTGTCACAGCTCAGTGTCCCCTTTGTTTGCTTGTGAGCAGCTGTTTAGTTTGTGCCCTTTTGAAGTGACATTTTGCTAATTTGTGATTAAAGGCAACTTGACCCTTATCCATTTATTGCCTTTCAGGGTTCTCTCCAAGCTCTGCCGCTGAACAGCACCACAATCAGTCCATAATTGATTGTTTCAACAAGGGTTTAATTTGATATAATGGACCCAACGTGAACCTTTTAGTGCCTCATTACAAAATTCCTAGCAATGGCGCCCTGTGGTGATGGTCTATATATGTGTTCAAGAACTGTATTACCACAAAACAGCTTCTGCTGCCGATAAGAACAGATGTAGAAATCTCCAAACAGCTAAAATAAGTTTGGTGTTGAAAGATGAGAAAAGATGTCAATACAGTCTTAAGAATATTAGATAGGAATATTTGCCAGCCTAATCAAAAGATGACAGTCTGACTGTTAATCACATAATGGATCAAATATGAAAATTAAACAAAGTAGCCAAGCTGCTATGATGAGCTGCTAACCTTGATGTGTCACATTAATTACAACCTGATAAATAACTGATAGCTGATGTTGTTTTTCAGTGCGAGAACGGTGAGGGTTTATGCCAAAGAGACCCGAGCACGGTCTCCTCCAGCATAAATAAACAATCAGTAATAACAAATGACATATATAATTAATTGCCAGAAGCGGAGAGTGATTTACCTTGAGAAAGGACCCATTGATTGAGTTTGACGTGGTACAGCACAGAGCGGAGGCTCCAGTGCTGAACGAGGGGGTAGCCAGAGACCTCGCTGTAGTTCACCATACCTGCAATAACACACAGAAAACGCATTGATTAATATGGATGCAGTCCTTGGTGCTAGATTAAAGCCTGGCTCAGGGTAGTTCACCACCACACCTGTACAACCATGCAGAAAAACTGTACTATTAACGTGTTATTTACTCCTATAGCGGAGGAGACTGCAGTCTTCGGGTTGCTAGATCAAAGGGTGGCCCTAACTCTCATTCTTGTTTACGTTACCTGAAGAATCGGGAAGAATATTTGAAACATATGACAGGAGAGAAAAGCAAGCAAAGTCTCCGGAGCTAGATCAAAGTGGAGTTCACCCTCCCAGGAAATAAGCCATAAAATGGCTTATTTAAGGTAAAATCTATTCAGAAATAGTCATATGGTAGGAGGCAGACTGAAGCCTTTAATGTTTGATGATTGTGAAGGCCAACATCCCACTTGAATATACAGCACATTTATATTAAACATATGAGTGTTTTCGGATTAATGGCATACTCCAGAGCTGTCCTACTTTACGCTCTCAGGGAATTGCATCAAACCTTAAACAATTTTTTTGTCAAATTCCGCAACGTTCTCCCTTTGGAGAATAATGTTTCTGCTTGACACCGAAAATGATCACATTCAGATGATGTGCACAGCAAAGTAGAACAATAAATTTTGAATGAAAACGCAGCCCGTTTGACACCTCATTGCTGATCATCAGGTCGAATAAACAATAAATATAACATTTTAATCATTCACAATCCTTAGTGCCTCATCTAAAATTCTGTGATTTTCCAGAATCTACATTCATTCAGTTTTACATTAATTAGCACAGTACCTGTATGATTCCCAGAGATAATGAGGTGATCAAAAAAGGAGAACACTGTGAGGCTGTACAATAGCAAACAAACTCTTAATTTAAAATATTAAGAGTTAACCAATATTCAGTATATTCTGAGTATTCATTTGTTTTTATCATCTGTCCCACTTTAACAGTGAGAAAGGCATCATTTAGGCATAATTAGGAATAATTAAAATGTTGTCACAACCGAGACTCAGACAACATTGTTGTTCAGAGAACGATAGCTGCCAAAAAGTCAATAAGGCTCAGCTAATTACAATTTTCAGAGTTGATCACTTGTTGAAGTGCAGTGTGCTATATGTTGCATCAACAAAAAAAAGTAGCAAAAAATATCATTCACCGTTTCTCGGAGCCCTGAGTGAAATTGCTGTGTGTGCGAAGAACAGTCCAAATCTCAAAGATATTCAATATTGCTGGTGTTTTATATTGCTATTATATTCACAGTATGGCATACAATCAGGTAGCAGGCTCCTCAGTTTGATCCAGGGTTGACCTCCAATTAAGTCGGCCAAAATGACAAACACAGGGTTTGTACAAAGTCTTGAAAGTCTGGAAAATGCTTCATTTTAACTGGGTAGGACTATGCTTGAAATATATTCCTTGAAAAAAATCTTTGATTTTCAACATAATCTGATGTTCCATCATCGACACGATCACTCATGTAAACCAAAAATCTTTTAAATATTTGAAAAGAAACGACCCCGTCGTCATATTTGTTCGTTGCCTCCTGGCATTTATAGCAGCAATTTAGTCACAATTTAGTTAGTATCATGATGATGGAGGCTTCGAGATTCTTGAAAATGTTGGTTTAGGTACCTTGAAATTGCATGAATTTTAAGGTGTACGAACCCTGCAAACATTGCCAGCAGCAGATTATATCAGTTGTAGATACTTAACATCAATGGTACTAAAAAAAAAAAAAAAAAAAAAAGAAACCGGCATTATTACCATTGTTGCTGATGATGCTGGAGACGAAGAATTGGCTAGTCCGTTTCAGATTTAAATAATAAATGTTTAATTTCCCTATGTCAAGCTATATTTCAAGTTTTGTTTTTCGCCACTTGCGCTCAGCTTTTCGGCATCTCTGGATCATTACAGATTCCTCATTTCTCCATGGTGCTTTTTGTTCACCAGAGGACGATTAAAGCAGGTCACCTGATCAGTCACATTCTCAGTTTTGTAATTGGCAATGTCTGGATCATTCACAGGGGAGCAACGCGAGGGTAGACAATTCAGATTTAACTTCCATGAACAGTGCACCAGCTGGGGTTTCATTTGCCCAGTTTTTTGTGTCACTGCAGATCCCAGTCTTCTGTAAGATGTAACACTTGTATGACACTAAGAATAATCAAAACCCTTCAGTGAGGCTAAAGGTAACATTGTTCCAAGTATTCCATGTTGCTCTAACAAATAGTACCTTTAATATTCCTTTAATAATGCCTGAAGATGTCACCCCCGTACGGCCCATCAAACACTACGCATAGATCTTGCTATGCTGACCAACGGCCTGTCATCTTATCCATGGCAACAAATAGCCGGTGGCAGATAAAGCACAACATATGGACATGTAAATGATGTTAGCGTTAAAGGGCCAATCAGACACTCTTTCAACAGATCAATTATAGATGCAGCATGAAGTAAAAGAGCACGCATTATTAGTGAACATCACTTGGAGTTAATAAATAATCTCACTCCCTTCTCCTTTGGTTATGGTTGTAAACATGAAATTATTTTCTCATTCCAAACAAAGTTTCTTAAGATGAAATCATGAAACTCAAGCTTGTAAAAGTCTTCATTTGTTCCAGTTAGTTATTGCATAGGAATTCAGGATCAGGCATCAACATCACTTATATCGGGCCATATGCAGAGCTACAGAATACAAATCATCTCGTCTCCTATGGCAACTGACATCCGTGTCACACTGCAGCGGTGGGATTACAGCCATACATCACTACGACTGCCCTCACTGTGTTCACAAGCACACACAGAAACGCTCACGACTGAGACACGTTTCCTGCAACCACGTACATGGAAGAGGGGAACGGAAAATGGACAGAGGGAGGGAAAACAAAAGAGTGATTTGTGTGCATGTGCGAGAAAGGAATTGAGACACGAGAGGAAGGCGATTAAAGAGAGAAGAGAGGATGTGTCAATGACCAATTTGCGATCCATAATCAGGAACAAAGACTGGCTGGAGCACCGTCACATTCCGACACATCTCTGAGGATACACTTTTTAAGGAAAGTCAGTCAAAATGTAATGAAACAAATATTCAGAAAATGGGTTTCACATATTTAAGATAGAGTTCTGCTTGCTTCATCTATTTACTAAAAGTTGTGACCTTCTGGTATTTAAACACAGAGCTCTGTCACGTAAGCGTTTCTAATGGCTTTATGCCGCCATGACAGAACCATAACTGACGCAATAAGCGATAATTGACCCCCGCCCCCTCTCACTGCAGTGGCAACACTGCTGAAGAGCAGTGCTGAGCTGGAAAGGAATGATGTCAAGTCGTGGTGTGAGGGACGCTCGTGTCCGCTTCTCACAGGTCTAAGCAACCCAAATACATTTTCAAAGCAATGACGTATTTTAGGAATATAGATGTGTTGCTGCTCATTATATAACCCACAACCCAACAGTGGCCCAGCCCAGTATGTTTTGACTAATTGTATTTGCTCACACGCTGGATTTAACTTGACTCACAGATGATTAGTCGTTGAGATCATTGGTGTGCCGTTTGGGTTTTTTCAAAATATGAAGAAAAAAAAATATCAGGTGCCTTTAACTTAAGTTCACAACCTCACAATTAACGGGAGGCTATTACAGTCTGCAAAAGCAATAGTGACCCTTTAGTTTTAAGTCTGAACCTTGGAAAGAGATAAATATTAGGTAGGGCACTCAAGACGAGGTTTAGATAGAGTTGGACCTGGTCCAAATTCATTTAAGTTGAAACAATGACAAGAGAGAAAAAGTAACATTCAAGTTGAGCAATGAATGCAGCCCTGTTGTATTTTTTTTTTTTTTAGCATAAACATGGAGACACAAATTAGATATGAAGTATGAGTGTTGGGGTGAGTGCAAGGCCAGTAACAGTTCTGTTACAAGGGTGCTGTGAAAACGCAACATTTGGCAGAGGCCTGACACCACCTATGAACTTGATGAATAAGCCTCTAAATGTGATGTTCCTGCATTGTCCTCACCTTCAGCTGCATCCATTTATCCCCTCTTATGGGAAATGGCTCCCCGGAACGATAGATATATTCCCCGGCACCGAGAGAGAGAGCGAGAGCGCAGCACTACATAACCCCCCCACCCGCCCCCCTGCCTCCCTTAGTGAAAATGAATAACAAGCCCAAAACATATACAGTAGCACAGCGTATTCTTCTTCTTGCTGAAAGGCCTTGTCTCCCTTTTAGCCCTGGGGTGCTCTGCTCTCATTGTCTGACAGAATGATTAATTTGACTGAACTTCACTTTGCAAACATCCCCAAGTTCACAGTCTCTCTCCATGCAGTCGGTGCCAGAGCCTTTAAGAGAATCAGCTTGGTCAGGGCTTCGCTATGTGCTACCGCTGATATGCTTTGTAAAAATACAACGTGTAAAAATGTCTTTCATAATAAAAGCATTGGCAGAAAAATAACATTTTTAAAAGCGACAAAATTAATGTACATTTATTGCTTAATAGTAAATAGAAAATATGGCTGTCATATAACCCTAACTGTATTTCTGTACAGCGCTGGTCAGAACAGTTGTACCTTCAGCTGAGGGCTGAGTGGAGATCAGATGTGAAAGTTAACTGAATACACAAGTACTGCAAATATCTACACGTTGGGGTAAAATCAAACAGGAAACACAGACAAGGACTAATGGGATGTAACATTAAGCTAAATAAATTGAATGCATTGTTTGACTTTTAAAGAGCAACTCCATGCCCTGTTTTAGCTGGAACATACCCCCGTCACAAAAAAAAAAAAAATATATATATATATATATATATGTATGTTGTATGATGTTATATGATTACATCATCTATTAAATTAAACAACAAAATGCTCTCAAGGTGGGGGTCGGGGGTGTGTAGATGGTGCGATGCGAGTGAAAACGATGTTGCATTGTAGTTCAGGAGCGGGGCGATAACAGGGGATTTTTCACCTAATTATTGGGTGTCTAGAGGACAGACAAAAATAAATTGGAACCTGCATCAGTTAATAGTGTAATACAGCGACTGTACATAACTTAAAAATGAGGATTCAATGTTAAGTAGCTCTTTGAACTATCCAGCAGTCTGTGAGGTACAAACTGCAACACAATACAACAGCCATGTAGTAAACATTACCGTAACCATGCTTTTTTGCTTAGGCAGCTACTTTAGTTGCTTGTGTTTTGACTCATGGCTGTATGTTTGTGGTGGTGTTGTATTGGACTGCAGTATATTGGAAAGAATTTCTAACATGTTCCTTATTTTGCCCGTGATGTACCATATACAAAGTAGCAAAATATAGGAAATACCTTATGTGTTATACCTCAGTGTAGTGAATGATGAATTCAAAAGCCCAACAAGGAGATTTTCTTTATAATATACACTTTATATTCACAACTGAAGAGTTTCAATGCAGATGGACAAAAGAGACATTGTGCATCTTTGTTTAGTCCTTGTCAATCAATCTGGGCGTGATGCAGCAATCCTAAACTTTTAATTGGTGGTCCAAATCCAGATTGTGCCTTAAACCCTCCTTGAGAATTATTAATTTGAGAACATTTCACTGTGACTTATACTGTGAGCGAGTAAACTATTTGGGTACAACCACTGGTTAATTCTCTCATCAACAACTGATGAGACTGACCTAATCAACATGTCCTCATACCTGAATGGCATAATAGGTAATTTGCCAGTGACTCCCAAAATAACAATAATAAACACACGGTTAATGTTGTGAAACGGTCGCAGTTTGGTTAGCTCCAGGCACCAAAACCACTTAGGTTAGGTGGTAAGTTAAGTTCAAGTTACTTACGACTTACGTGACTTACTAACGTGGCTTAGCTTACGTAACTTAACTTAGGTAACTCAACATTATGTTCTGACGTAAAATAAAATAAGTAAATGTTGACTTTTAGTTTCACACATATGGGTCCTAATAAGCTGCTTGCACAGGCAACACATATGACTGTATTTTTGGGGAGGGTGTAACTGCTCTTAGTTCGGTAACTCCTTCATCTTTAACTCAAAATTGTTTATGTGTATTGGTAAACATCAAAATCATGTCAGGATTTGTTGTCCGACTTCCAGCTATTAATGGCTAGAAATGTACAGCTCTCTATCTACAATGCGAATGACTTGAATGGTACCCTCTTTGAAATGACAGATGTTGGATTTACCACGTGATGTGTGTGAAAAGAATAAAAAGACAGGTTGCAAGACCTCCATAAAGAATGGGCTACACTGGCCACATGTAAACTAATGCAGATTAAATGCATGGTGGGGGGGGATCTAACAAGGCTAACTGTGCGACTAACGGTGATATTAAACATAAAACTCATCAAGGACACTGAACTACATGTTATACATCGCGGCTGAAAATGGATTGCAAAAGCAGATTTATTTCTTTCGATGAGCATATTGTCACAGAATAAAGCCAGAGCTGTCTACAAGCTTTATATTTTAAACTCATATAAGTGGGACAATGCTGGGCCTAGGGTGCATAGCAGTTATATAAATCAAAGTAAAATTGAATCAATATTTCAGGTCTGTGAGAGCCTTTGTGAAGTAGTCCATTGGGATGTAAACTCTCCAGTCCTTCCATGAATCACCCAATGAGGACCATAGTTCATCTTTCAACTATTGGAGTTTTTCAGGTGCATGAAGGGAAGAGAGGAAGGGTGTGTGTGTGTGTGTGGAGGGAGGGGGGCTGACTTTTAAATTTTCTCATTTTCCAGCACCTTGTCACACAGAATGACTTTGTTGTGCAATTACATACAAGGTACCAAGGCGCAAGTCTTCTCCACAAAATCTCAGAAAACCAAGATGTTTAACGTAATAGCCTATTCAAAATAAATGTACAGTCGTTCGTGACGTGAGCTCGTCCCAGCATGCTCCCTTCCATGGGCCCTTTTATTTTGATGGTGCACCGACTACGGCACAAGCTGCCCTACTACTTCCTTGACCATGAATGAGTGTCGCCTGTGCGTTTTGTATGTTTGGACCTCTTGCACCAGAAGCACAAGTACATGAGAAATGCATTCGGTGACACAGCATGTGTTTTGGCACTTCACTCTGAAGGAAATGGTAATTGCAGAATAATGCTGAAGCATGGGGGAAGAAATCCAACTTTTTGTAGTTCAGTGCAGGAAAATGGAATTGTCTAAATGAAAGGCATTTTACGAAACCCTCTATGTACCCTTGATACAAACAAACACAGGGAGTGCTGACAGCCAGTGATCGATCTTAGTGCTCCATATGAAGTAAGTGACAGCAGCGTTATGCAATATACAGTATGTCTATAATCTATTACCATGATTATTTAGCAAAACTGTCCTAGTTGTATTATCTGCATAATTATAGGTTGCTACAGTAGCCGTAGCACTGTTTGTATTATTGATTACATTTCGGTCCTGTTGGTATTTAAATTTGAAGGACCCCACACCCCTATCCCTTCTAACAGAGGAGCAACATGGACCATTTTTTTCAGAGATCAGGTATCTAATTATGTTTCAATATGAGATAAAATAGAAGGGTCAAGATTTCAGTGATATGATAGTTAAACAAAGACTGAGTTTTCAGGCCCAGCTGAATATATGACATTTCATTTCAAGCAAAGCAGCTGAAACTTCTTGAAAGTTATTGTCAGTTGTGGAAGAAGTATTCGGATGTTTTACTTAACTAACCCTCCTGTTATCTTCAAATTTACGAACAATTTAATTTCAGCTATTTAAACCTCCACAAAAAGTTTGTGTGTCTTTGTTAACTACCTAAATGACACTTTAAATAAAACATATGCAATCCCCATGAAATCTCACTGACTGATCAAAAATTGGAAAGAAATATCTTTTTGGCTTTATATGTACCCCAGTTCCTCAAAGGGATTTACCAGTGTACACCTGCATATTCCAGGCATTGCTGGACAGCAGCATCACATGCTGCCCATATGTTGATATATGTATTGTTTGAAGGTACAGCGTCCACGAAATGCAACCACACATTCATCCACATCACTCATATTGCCCTTCCAGTGTTAGCATTCCACAGGCTTGCTGTTGACTGACAACAGGAGGGTCAACCTCCAGGGTGCTGGACGTAAATATACTGTAATTATTATTATTAACCGATGACCTTGGTTAGCCACTACCCTATCACGACACGGCTGTGGGTGTGATAACAGTGATGAGTTCCGGTGTGGTTCCAGGTCAGTCTGATACAGAGAGAAACAGCCACAGGGCTAATGAATTTCTGACAAGTGAAAATCACCATTTTATGGAGCTGCTAACTAGGTCAGATAATGAGCGGGACAGGTGATGGGACTTCCCGAATCCCGAAACACACAGCACAGTTTGAATAACAGAGCGGCAACAGAGCCAAAAAACAAAATTTCACTTGTGATTTCCACTGAGGAAAAGGAGGAAAAAAAAACTCTCGCCGTCTTTGTTCCAGCTACAATTAGACTGCTTGGGGAATGTAAATTGAGTTCTCTTGTTAACATTTGTGACTGTCCCGTCGGGATGCAGGGCAGAAAATATCAGACGAGTGCAGGGCCTGCTGATGCTCGACACTGAGAGCACAGAGCTGATGGAATCCGCAGCCTGTCTAAACACCCAACAGTCCTCCTGTAACTTTGCCTGACAGCTGGAAGTGGTTTGTTATTTTAGTCGCTTCTCTAAGGAAGATTCATAGGAATGAGCTCAGGTAGGAAAGTAATCTTATGGCTCGTAGAACCCCATTAACTAGCCTGGCCTGTGCTCCATTTCACTCTTGGATAAGTCTGGGAATGAATGATTTAGTGGGAAAGAGAGGGGGAAGAGTGAGAGTTATCCAGCAGGACCATTCTCTAATCTAATGGGAAACTAAATGTAATACAGCACAGGCCTGAGTTCTTCCCGAGACATTTCTGATAAGAAGAAAAAAAACAAAACAATGCTGGAACAAAATGTTGGACCTCAGAAACGAAGAGCGGAGACCATGGGGATGGTTAAGGCTAGAGTCTAGGCCAAATGCTTTCTATAATTCAAGGCAAAGAAAGATTACTGTGAAGAATTATCATAATGCAATAATCCCAACATCACTTTTCCTATAGACCATGCTCAACCAGAAAATGCTCTTGGTGCAAGCATTTCATTTAGACCATGTCCAAAGCCAACCTTAGTGTTGCTGTGAATTACTGTGCAAGGTTTAAGGTTTAAGCTATGTCCTGTGAATCCTCTTACTCCTCTAGGCAGTGTGGTGCAATGTAGCTTTAGGGATCGGAATGCTGTGGGTCAGTCCCCCACCTTGGTCGAAACTGAAATTTTGATTGTGTGGATTGCCGCTGAATTTTGTATAGACATCCATGGTCCCCAGAGCATGAGATTTATTGATATTGGTGATCCCCTTGAAGCGTCTTGTAGTGCTAACAGCAGGTACACTTTTTGTACTTATCAAATAACATATCTCAACATCTACTCGATGGATTGGCAAGCATTTATGGTTCCCAGATAATGTATCCTTTTTATGTAGAGCCCCTTCTGGTTCAGACTGACGTCTTGACAACTACAGTGTTAGATGCACTGCTGAAGTTTGGTTCAGACATCGATGTTTTCCAAAGGATAAGCTGTAATAATTTTGGTGACCCCTGACTTTTCATATGGTGCTAGTACTAAGTACTTTGGTTTTTGTGACCAAAAACGGTCAGTCTCAGCACTACTTTCCGTTTACTGCTAATTACAGTGACAAATGTTTGCATTCAGTGATGCTAAACTATGATAGGGAACATGCTACACATTGTACTTCAGCATGAACATGTTAACCCTGAGCATGTTTCCATGCTAGTATTTTGCCCACAGCACAGTTGTGCTAACTGACCATTAAATTATACTGTCTGGTGTCTTTTGGCCTTAGTTATCTGGTCATTTTAGATCAAAATCATTGCATGGCCATATTTACCTTCATTTTTGCTAATGCATAATTTAAAATTTTTACATTACCATTGATATAAGAAATGTAAGCAACTTTGATTATGGAGTACAGCAGGTGTGGCTGTGTCCACAAAGCCATTTTTCCTGACAAATATTGCTAACATCTAACAAAGCCACCCGCCAAACAAATTATCAATAAGCCAAAACACGTGGTAATTAGGCTGGCAGATGTGGCTTGTGATAACTCAAGGTGACACACTTTTCATTCTGCTGTGCGGAAGGAAGGCTGAAGGGGCCGTTGCTGCCAGCGATTCAAAATAAGATGCCAAAAAAGTTCTGCAGATACCTCTGTGCTAGCTTGGTCACAAGGCCATATGCTTAGACTTTAATTATGAGGGACTTGGGGAGAGAGGGACTCTGGGTCGAACTATGAATCACTGCCAATCTGCCTGCCTCAAAAGCCCCGTTCTACTGGATTTAAGCACTGCCCACACAGGTCTGCCCATTTCTACAAATAAACCTGGTCTCAATGTGTTAAATAGACAGCTGACATCTCAGTTTGCTTTCATTCATACCTTTTTCCGTGCCTAATTAAAATCAGAAAACACTGAACCTTTACTGGTATGAGTAAATGAAAATAAATGAACGTTGACTGTGCACACAAAGCCGTACTGATCCCAGCCAGCCCTACCTGAGCCAGAACCACTGAAGCATTTCATGAGCCCAAACCCATTGGGAGTAGTCCTATTGAGATCATGACCATGTTTAAGTTTAAGCAACACATAAAATTCACACACACAAGTTAAATGTTAGTTTCACATTAAGAAAGGCAATTACAAGTGGAATTGGAAAAACTCGATTAAAGTGTTTTAAAATCCTCAAGTGAAAAGGTGACACCCAATTTCTTAATCCCACCTACAAAGCTCAGATTCGCAGGTCTGGGACCAAGTTACAGACTGGCTCCTCACCTTAATACGTTCATTTATATTCCTTGGCATAAATGGAGTGACGCCTGCGAGCTAGTTCAGCCAGTCAACTATACACACGTGACAAACTTCAACTCTCCACAACCATCTACCAAACCCAATTTGGCGGTTTATTTTAACTGCAAAATTGTGTCACTGCTGCCCTGCATCAGTATTGCAGCCTGTTCTTTCAGCCCCACCACCTCCCCCAGCATCCACCTGCGGGCTCCAGCTAGAGAGTTTAAGATATTTGTTCATCACTCGCCAATATCTCTATGTAAACATAACTGCGGGGAGTGATGAGGTCGGGGCCTAGATGGCAAACTCTAATGATGTTCTGCTGCTGTAATAAAGATTTCAAACATGACTTGGCTGACTGAACTAATTAATAATTAAAATTACAAGTTAGAAACCTACATTATCAGCATTTGAAGTGAGATCTGAAATTATGCCAACAAATCAAGGTAGTCTCTTGTATCAACAAAGGAAACCTGATCTGTGATTCATCACAATGCGACAAAGTTCCACTAACTTCCACTATCTTTTGTTGTTGAATGCAGGAAAACCAACTTCACTCCTTTTCCTTTGCACTGCAAAATCTCATAAGTTATATTAAATAAACGTTTCTTTATTATCAACTCAGCTATCAAGTTTCAAGTTTAAATTTTAACTTGAATACATGTCCAAGGTTTACTACTAGTTAAGTTAAAGTTTATTTAGAAACATTATTAGCTTATTTGCGTATACTTCCCAGCATGCATTGCTTTAAGCTTACATTTCTCCAGAATTCCTTATTTTTTTCTGATGTGGAACGGTTACATGATATAGGTTATGTGTCTCACAACCCACTGTCACACTGTTCCACAAGATCTGAAATAAAGAAAAATACATTAGACCTCGCCTGATGAAACCCCAAGGGAATTAAAAAAATTTATAAAAAATTATAAACATATAAAGTGTATGCATGACCCAAGTGAAACTAGGCCTTCCTCGATCAGCTTTAGGCCGAGTTTTAGTTTTCTGAATGTGTGTGTGGTGTGAGGAGGGATAAAGACAAAACTGGTGTAAGCGATGGGCTCTAGATGCCCTTGACCTACCTCTAAAGACAAACAACTCTTTGTAGCTTCTGATGGAGAGGCGTTCTCCACCGTAGACCACTGGGGTCATTATTTATCCACCCAGCATCATCCTACAGTAGCACTTAAGTGGCCACTGCAGCGTAATTCTCCTTCAGCTACTAACAATGAGATCTGAAAAGGAAAATTGAGACTCGCATCTCGAGTCCCATTAGCTCTAAAACATTACTTCTGCTCACGCTGACTGCAGGTCGCTGACTGCTGACTACAAGGCAGGCAGTTCCGTGTCACTGGGACCCCAGGCCTGAGCTCCGTCCCTCTGGTAACATGCTGTGACCCCCAGCTGTATTAATTATCCCATTCAATGTTGTCAACTAATTAACTGATGTTTAACACAGGAAATGGCTGAAGCAATTCTATGCAATTAATCAGCGTCGAGGAATAAATTAAAACCCTTCCTAAAGGTGATTACTATTGAGGGCATGCATTCAAAATTGAATTTTAATTGTGCTTCAGAGGTTTGAGTATATTATATAATATTTGAATTGTGGTTGAAAAGAAAGCAGTGGCTGTACAGAACAGCTCGTGTATTTGCACCGCAAGCTAGATTTCCTAGAAATGAAAAGACCTCCTGGCAGCAGATACAGCAAGAGCCTAAAATTCAGACCTGTTGAAGTAACTAAAAGAAAGAAGCAATTTAGTCACAAAGGGCATCACATGCATCACAAAATGAACGTGCTGTACAATAGTGACATTTTGGAATGAAGAAGTTGTAGCCAATATGGTGACTCCAATTTTACCTCTTTCGTTGAGAAAGGAATGAACCTTTCCTGATTTTCAAAACAATAAAAACTGAACATTTGAAACTGTTGAAGAATTGACGGAACAATACGTTAGACAATATCATATTTTTAAGCACTAAAGAAATACTTTAGTAATTGAACTTGATTTGAGAGCTCATTAACGCAGCAGGAACCTTTCCAGAGGCCCAGCAACCTTTTTGGAAACCAGGTTCTAGATGGTTCCTCAGTCACGGTCCCTGGCCCCAGAAAGGTCCCTGATTTTAACTACAGGCCCAGTGATATTATATTATGGAGTTTGCAGTGCTGAGCTCATTGGTCTGAGCTGAGAGCGAGAGCAAAGGGGGACCAGTGATCCCCCAGTGACCAGTGAATTTACTATTAATTTTAAAGCAGAAATAAATCACCACAAAACACTCTACACAGAGCCTTCTTTTCCAGCTCTGCATCTATTCGATGCATTCATTCAAGCATCAGAGTATCGCCAAATTTGCCAAATCTTTACAGTTCTTCAGATGCGGTGGAACTAAGGCAACCTCGTCTCCTAGAATGACATCTATACACTACAAGTTTACTCACAGTGATTCCATTTTGAGAGAAACACAATGCCTCCTGGATTATGTTTTTTATCAACATAATGAGGAAACTTTTTAATGAATGAACAAAAACACATTTGTAGGTAACATAATCCAGGCAGCTATTAAGTTTCTTCCTAAATGTATTTATCATAAAAATATGATTTGTAGGGTACATATTTTGTCATAAACACAGAATACTCAATATATCATGGAATAACAATCTTCGTTACCAAGGAAAATAGTATATTTATGTATAATATATATATTTGTTCCTTGTTGTATGTTCTTTTCCTTGTTATACACTGCATGACAGTTTCCCTTATGTGCATTGATGACTATCTAGTCATGCCAAAGTTGGTTGAATGCTGAAACAAACACACTGAGGAATACTAACAGAGATGGACAGAGAGAGAAAGAGGAGGAGTGGAAGACAGAGAAAGCACTTAGGAAAAGAGTCCCATGGATACTGACAAAGCATACAACTAGTGCAGCACAAAGGTGACGAAAAGCGTTATACTGCTGCAGCAGCCCCCCCCCCGGCAGGGAAGTGAGGCTAAAGTGCAGCAACATCAACGGGTCAAGGCAGAGCCGCGTCAGGTTGTGATCGCCGCAGTGGTTTGTAGTGATTTTGCATGTGCACTTGTGTGTGAAATGGAGCGCGTGTGTTCACGTCTGACCATACTGTATACATGTGAGGCTGACAGATAACACTGAAGAAAAATACACAGGGAGAGAAGCTACTATGTCAGCATTAACTGTTGATTTCTTTTTCTTCCCCCACCCCACAGGGAGAGGGACGAGAGGGGAGGGAGATGATGACAAAGCTGGTGAAATGATGGGCTGTGCATGCCCTTCCCCAACCTCTGAAGATGAACAACTCTGACCGGGAGCTGTTGATAAAGAGACTTGTTCTGCACAGGATCATAAAGGTATTTCATTGTTTATCCTCCCATCTGCACTGAATTAGTGCTGCAGGTGTCACCGAGGATCATTCCTCTTTTCATTTAAGTAGAAATTAAATCTTGACTCAAAATCACAGAAGCATGCTGATCCCTCAAATTAACTGCCAGGAGGAACACAAATATTACCCGTGCCGATACAAGAGGAAATAAAAGTTTGACTACATTTGTACGAGTGGTGTGTCAGTGAGTCCTTCAAAAAAATAACATATTGCCCTGAGGAAATTCCCATAATCCAACAATTAATCAACAGTTTGTTACTGTGCATACATTTAAGATTTAAGAGACAAACACATCTAAATTACTTAGAATTACATTGCAATATTCTCACTGCACACATGTAAGTACATGACTAATATGCTCAGGGATACCTCAGTGCAGACCTTTAAAGCTGACTTAATTGATTTTTAGGACACTAGATCGCCTCAGTGTCATCAAAACTACCATAGCACTACTATTCTTTCACAAAACTCTATCAAAGGCTGTGATGCCCCACATCCGACCAGCACAGATACTCCACCACACAGAAATATTCAAATGCGTTGTTGTGTTCCCCTCCATAATCCTGTTTATTTAATTTTTAAACTTCATTTCATTGATGCAACATTAGTATATGACATTGCTCCAGTTTAATTAATATGCAACAGAAAGCAGTTAATGAGAGAGAGCTTCAAATTAAATATTGCTGCATGTAAATGGCTGATTCTAGCCTACTGATTTGATATGATTATGCAAAAAAATCAAAGAAGAGAGAGAGAGAAATAAAGAAAGGTCACTCAGTAGTACAATAACATTATCCAGTTCTTTCTGATCTGAATTATACCATTTTATAATATCCTCCAGCTTTGCTATTATTGTTTCTCAGGTATTGTGAACCTCATTAGTGCTGCTTTAGAATCAAGAGAAGAAAGGGAACGATTCAAAAGCACGTCCTTATGTTCAATTTTAACAGAAAAGTGAATGAATAAAGTGATCGTGAAAGCTGGCAGAACTGTTTCAGTGAGCACGCCCTCTATACAGCATCCACAACACAAACAACAAAAAGATACATATCTAATGCTCAGCAATTAACTGAAAGAAAGGCCTCATAATCTTACAAAAAGTGCCCTTCGGTGTAATAGTCATTTTAATTATTTTAACCCTTGTGTCGCCCTTAGGGTCATTCTGACCCGAAATGCCATTGAATTTGCCATTGCACTGATCCGAAGGGCGACACAAGGGTTAATGGTCCGCAAACCTTTCACATTTCAAAACTTTTATCTCACCAAAAACTCCAAAATACAACAATTTCCTCCCATCCTGACACGCCCTATGAGCAACGACTGTTGTCTTGCTCAAGAATTTACTCCAGAATGTGTCTCAGTGCTGAATAAATTATAGTATCAGCATGTTTTTGCAAGTAAATACATGCTGAATAATTGCTGCGTGCACTCCAGCACACTCTGCATCTCCACTCTCCTCAACACAGTGACACCGTACCCACTGGCTCATCATGTCCAATACACATCTTGACTAGAGGGCTGTTGGAGGACTTTGTCTTGAAAACCATTGGGGGGAAAGACGAGGACCCCTAAAGGCATGACCTTCCCTCACCGCCACCAATTATATCAAGGCCTTATAAAATATAGATTATGTGCCATCTCGGTGCTGACATAACTAAAGGCTTGTAGCATGGGGAGTGTGCGGAGAGGCCATGGGCAGAACCCGAGGGGAGGCCAGGTTGAATATGACAAGACAAGCGGAATACAGTAACACAAAGGATGACCTTGATGAAGAAACCTCGGCCAGCTCTGGCTAAAACAAAAAGGAAAATAAATAAAGAGGCGCACTTCCAGAGGACTGTGTGATCAATTCAAATCTAATCAAGGCTCTAAATATTAAAATGCACTGATTGCAATGATATTCATTACCCTAAACTGCAATCCGGACCAATAACCATGTATTATTAATGGATAGGCGCTGAGTTTGGAACAATTGGCATTTAACTTTGTGTCTTAACCTTTCAGCATAAATGTCAAGACAAATTCTAATAGAAAAAGTTTGAAGTTCATCCAACAGTGATACGTTTCAGCTCAAGTGTAGTTCTGGGCCCATACATGCACATTCAAAGCCTGAAACACGGTGTGAAAGGTGATCAGAGATGAAATTTACAAACTTTGTTGGCAAGATTTCACGGGGATGCATGGTAGAAAATCGTGAAAGCTTTGCGAGTCTCGCCTTCGCTTTCCCACACACACACACACACACATATATACACCAAACACTGTGAATCACAGAAATGTGATGTAATCTGCAGCTGTGCAAGGAGGCATATCTTGCCAGGAAGCAAACAGCCTTACTTCCACAAAGTGAATTTTGATTGGTTTATTGGTTTAATCAAATATGAGGTGCTGTTATCAACATGCACTCTTGTGTGAGCTTCTACATGCTTTTTGGGGAATGTCAGACATACAAAAGGCCCCCTTTATCATACCACGTGATGCTCACAAAATTGGACGACATCAAGATTGTACAACTACTAAAAAACAAGATGACGGTAGATACAGAATTAAATAACAAAATAAAACGGTGTATGACTTGTCTAGTGTGGAAAACAAGAAGCGCATTTACTAGCGTAATCACTCAGTGAAAGAATTTTTGAAAAGATTGATTCTCAAAATGGTCCCTGGGCAAAAATTTGCTGTGGCCTCCTATTGAGCGACACCACACACGCATTCCCCCCATCAGAGGGATTCGGTGTCACTTTTAGCAAGAGACACCTTAACCTATAACATTTAACAGTCCTCCTGAAATACATAAACTTGCAAAAAACGTCCCGAGCAGAACGGTTTCAAAATATCGGTGGTGTTTTCAGTGGTAGGGGGATGGATAGAGGGGAAGAAGACTTTTTATGTGGGACACCTTCCTGTCCTGACATTTTGACAACAGCTAATGTTAGCTGCTCACACACCCCTTGAACCCGGGTGTGTAGAATGCGTTTCATAGGCGATCTGGCAACTTGGGTGACGTCAGACACACATACAAAACGTATGGATCCCTGTAATAGTGTTGCTCAAATTCCGGGAGTTTCTCGGGAGAAGCAACAAAACGGGAGGCCGCTGGGCGACGGCCGTGAAAGACGAGAGAAACCCAGGAAGAACGCAGGCCTGACTCTGTCTCACTTTTTTAAAACTTCTCTTCTGAGCACCTAAACACTCGTGTCAGCCATTTCCCCAAACCTAAAAGCACGAATGTGTGGCTTTGATGACAAACGACACGGGATGGTCTGCAGAGCTGCTGTGACTGGCAGCGGCGACTATTTCACCTTCGGCGTTGTCTGTAGTGTTACAACAGTCTTAACGTGCAGCCATGTGGACGCACAGACACGCATTCAAAGACACATGATGTTTGTTGCAGATAGCAGCCTGCTAGCCCCCCGTCCCCGCTGCCCTTTTAACCTTCACCAATGAATTCCGTTGTCCTGGCTCTGCTCACCCCCTGCCTGTACGCTGCAGAGAGAAATGGCTTTCATTCATTCACTTGCTGGGTCCTCTTAGTTTTTTGTTCTTGCTTTCCGTCTTCCATCCTGTAAATTTTCATTGTCTTTCCTTCCATCTGTCTTACTCTCTACTGTCTCTTTTTCTCCTTTCTTTGTCCGTCTTCTTTCTTTTGCTCCATTATCTCTCGAGCTCCAGCTTAGGGGAAATCTGCTTCGCAGCCTTGAGCATACTTGCTTTCCAATTAAATCAAGATGTATTTGCCTTTCAAAAGCCTCCCTTTCCTCACTCTTTCTCCCATCGGAATAATTGATGGAGGTCTCTGGCCTCATGATGAATGGCTTCCAAGCCTGGAGATGAATGGAAAGATGAATGATTTCACCCCTGCAAGGGCCAGAGAGGGCTGGAACAAGGAGTGCTGACATTGTGACAAATACACTGACCATGGCAACCAAACCTGGTCGAATCAGCAAGGGACGGAGGGGTGGCATGCGCTCAACAGACGTTCCTCTCACCGACGCAGACGCACGTCTGTCTACCCCACGGACAATTACCTGAGCCTCGCAATTAACTGCAGGCACAGCGATAATGCTGATGGCTTGCCAGGAGACGAGTGGAAGTGGCGGCAGGCCAGCTAGCTGCGGCTGGAGAGCAGTGCGTTGGACGGTTGTGTTTGTGCACTCAGTGGAAATGCGGAGGCCAACAGAACAGGTGCAGTAAGGTGAGGAGATGCCCCAGGTGACTTCATGTGGATGGTGTCGCCACTTTCCACGCCAAGATTTCTAAGCTGAAACAAGTTTTCCCCTCTGTCTTCACACAACTCGCTGTCATACAGCTGAGAGGTAGCAAATGTTTGTAAGAACAAATTCAATGAGTGTATGACGGGCCATCTGTTTTAACAGGGCCAATAAGTAAGATTGTTACTGCCCCGTAAAACATAATGCCTTTAATATATCCATGTAGGGATTGGAAGGATTGTTGATCAGTAGCAATGACTCAATGATTTTGTTGCCAGCTGGCTTTCAAGGACCTTCTAGTAAGACTGAAAAGCTGAATTTGGAGAACCAAGTAAAAATGTTTCTGTGGGCTAATCAGTTCAGACATCTCCCCTTGACTCAACACCACCTTTCAACCATTGTTGATCATATTTACTAGTAAGACGCAGCATTACTAGTAGATAACTTATTTTATGGCCACTTTTGGCCTCATGAATCTTCTTTTAGCTCTGTTTTGTTGTCCACCAACCCATGAGAAAAAAAAGAAATCAGGCTCTTTAGGCTACTAAATGCTCCACTGTGATTCCCAGCTAGTAGCTAATTTTGTCAGATGTTTGGTGCCGAGTGGGTAGTGTACATGTTTTATAATAAATCCACTTTCTATTGAACAAAAATGAATTAAAAAGATGCTAAATCTCTAGTATCTCTCTCTAGTCTATCCCTACCATCGATAATATAATGTTGTTTATAGAAGCTACAAACAATTTGATTTGAGTTTCCTATAAAACTTTAATTATGCCTGTGATGAAGTTACATTTGCTCAAACTTTCAAAACCATGGCTGCAAAATGCACACAAAGCATTTGAGTCTAATGCACTCACATGACCGAAAAATGAAATGGCAGTCATATTAATGACAGTTAAATAAGTGAGACAATGCAGTGATTGTACGTTATAAGACAGAAAATAATCAGAAATACAGAATGATTACGGATATGCAAAGAGCGGACAAAATAGTAGAAAAAACCCCTATAAATTAGTATTCATTTGTAAACCTTATGTTGCCTTTGTTGAGCCTTTGTGAGACAGGTGTTAATTTAATAAAATGATGGATTTGAGTTTTTCCAGCCTGTGTTGGTGAGGAACAGCTTGTGATCACTTTGTCATATCCCACCCCATGTGAATCATAATAGGCGGGTGATATTGAATTGAATACAAATTCTCAGTATAAGCCAGATCTGACAATACTCATTTCACAAACACGTCGTGTGTCACGTTTCAGGAACAAACAGGACAGTGTGCATTTCCCTTTCCAACATCACACAACATGTCAATGTGATTAAATGACGCACCAGCACAGACGGAAGGCCACATACCAGAACATGACAAGATACAATAGTATGTATTCCAGGTCTATTGTGACTTGACTGGATTTCATTATAAGCTTCTGTTATTTTGTTGACCCCTTGTGTAAAAATAAGTAAATGGCCAAATACGTGAAAGCTACTATGTTTATGTTAACACATTTGTTATGCCCGAAGCACCATGGGGTGCACTGAGTGAATGCTTGTCAGCTTTCATGAGGCATTTGTATGATACTTGCATCATTTCTGACAAGGCGTTGGAACACGGTGTCAGTTTATTGGGGAATAAATATATAAATATAACAGAGCTCCAGGACAGTGCCTTCTTTCCTCATGCCAACCAACAGCGTACCCATAACAGCGCGTGTGTCAGAAACTGAATCCTTTATTTGACTAAAAAGGTTAGTGGACACGTTGGATCTCAATTCATTATTTTGCTTCGGCGGTTACTGAACCCTGAAAATGGTAGTTTAGCAAAATAATTTCATACATTTCATTTGTGTGGTTACCACCACCCAAATCACTGGAATAACCAGCCTACAGCTTCAATACATGGAATATTTCAGTAATTGGATCAATTGATTGTTATAATAATAATAATAATAATAGTAATGATGGAATTTGCAGGAGATAAAAAGACAAAAAAAGCACGTGGCTGTTTAAAATGCTCACCTTCAAATGAAATATTAAGCCTTAACTTTATGAAGTTTTTGGGGGTATTTCATGTATCACGTGAGTTCCAACAGAGCCCGGCCAGCTGCTTCACCCTGCTTTTATGCTTTATACTAAGCTAATCACCTACTGGCTCTAGCTTCATCTTTAGCATACAGACATGAGAAGGGTAATAATCATCTTATCTAACTCTCAGCAAGCAAGCATTTAAGCATGCTTCCCAAAATATCAAACAATTCCATAAAAAAGAAAAACCCCAATTCCCACTGGCCAAGACCTTTGAGGGTTAAAAGTCATGAGACTGACAAACTGAGGTCAGCTGTTGTCTGTGTGAACATATCTATGTTTTCGAAACAGCAGAGACCCCAGCTACAAGAGGAGAGTGAAGGTGGATATAATATATCAGGGATAAATTATTACAATGTTTAATACTTGAAATTAAAATTTGTGGGAGCTGTTGTTGTGCCTTTGTCTTTGAATACTCAAACAAATTGCATCACGAATCACTTAAAGAGAAACTCCATCGGCAAGCCACAAACGGGCTGCCATGGCTGCAAGGTAATCCTTTGAGGTAATTGGGAAAAGTACATCCACTGATTTCAGAGCGAGACTTTTCCTTGAGCGACAGTTTGTAACAAACATTTTTTTTAACAAAATGTTGGACATACTCTTCACGGGCGCAACTACCCAAAATGATAATGTTGCTGCCATCGATGTTTGCAGATGCCGGCGGAGGCGATCTACTGGACCAATTCCAAAACCTTTGGTAACTATTAGTCATTTCGACCTGCAAAATTGGTACAAATATGGCCCTGGTTTAAAACTGCCTTTAGCTTCCCTTTAATAAACGTCTAACAGCATCTATCGTCAAATATGGTCAGTAAACTCCAAGGACATGCCTCACACAGACGCTAGTGGACCAAAGGCTAGCCCAGATGTGACGTCAGGTCTTCAGCTCTCTATATGCCGGATTGTCTCGTCTTTCCACATTGTCCTTTCCGTGCACTACTAGCGTTGGTGGGGAACAGAGTGGAAACTGCACCACTGTTCCCCAAAGTGCACTGTATACTTCTATGGCACCCTGCTGAATGCTTTGAAATGATATCTCAATTCATGATATTACGCTTCAATAAAAGCCCGTGGCTGCTGCAGCAAAGGCCCAACACAGAGGCGGTCTCTGTTCTGGGCCGTGTGCACTGTGAGCCCAGGGGCGATGTAGGGATAAAAAGGTTTGAGCTGTGCACAGAGTGGGGACAGAGGCGGGGACAGGGGCTCAGGGACGTGGCAGCAGAAGATCCATTTAGATTAGACAGTTTTAATATCCTCCGACGTTTCCAATAAACAGCAGTTAGAACCGCTGCCGCTCTGTCGTCATTTGATTGTCCATCACCTCGGACGTAACCTCGGTTGACGTGGGTTTGAATTGCTGCGCTGACTGGCCTTGTATCTCCGCTGTTATATCAACAACAAGCGATAAACCCATCCTGCAATCTGCTGCTTTCTACACTGTAAGGCAATTCAGAGGCAGTTACACAGGTGCCTGGAATACGTTTAGACAGCAGGCTGCCTGAATGAAGCATTTCCAGGAAATGTGCTGAAATATAATTATTAATTTTACACTCTATTGTAGTACTCTCTACTGCACTCCAAACATGAAGAAAAGGGTTATTACTCATGCAGGCAGAGCAGGGGAGGATATCCTCTCCGTGACAGCTGTCTGCTCTGTATAAAATCCTTGCATGTTCTACAACTTAAATACCAGCACTGAGAAATAAATAAGAGAAATGTTATTTTCTGCTTCTGACAAAACGAAGCCGGTCCTTTATGGAGTTAGAGAACTTTCTGCTAAGCTGTCGTTTTTCCCTATCCAACTAGTCGACCAAACATGCCCATGGTTGCTCGGCATAGAACTGTAAAACTAAGAAAAACAAAGCGAGGTCACACTCAGTAGATAATGAGGCATCCACATTGATGGCTTCAAATCTTTAGGCCTCCTCAAATTGCTTGGCATTTAACAAGCCGAGGTTTTCCTTCGTCTTTAATGGCAGTCGTTTCACGCAGGACGGCCATGTGCTGTTCAAACGCTGCCGCCATGTGCTGCACTGGTAACGAAGAGAGCAGCGAGGTGGCTTCGGATTCCGAAGACTAATGAATCCCACCAGTGGTGGTCCAACCCACCCAACCCCCACCGCCCCTCTCCCTCACACACTTCCCAGATGAGCAAAATTATTTTTCCCTTCGTGTGCATTATTGAGTTGGATGGTGAGATGAGGAGTGTGAGCTCCACGCGGGGCACACTGTGAGAAACATTTTCAAGTAAAAGGAAAAAAAATAACACTCATCGTGTGAAAGAAAGATGGGGAACTCTGGAAGGCCATCATTGGGCATTCAGATGCTTGGTGCAGCTTTCTGACAATATGTTTTTTACAATCTGACAGTACAGTACTATGCCAACAGTACACTAAAGCACACACACTGCAATGTGGGTCAGTAGTCCAAGGCTGCGAGCGAAAGCTCACTTCAGTTTCGCCAGACAAGACAGTACAGCAAACAACAAAGCTTAAAGGCCAGAAAAGCTCAACAAAAATGTGAAACTATTCACCCAAGTTAGACACCTTTTATAATAATGTTGCTAAGAATCAAAGTATCTCCCCTTGTAACTATGTATTGTGTGAAAATGTAAAATAACCTAACAGCAAAGGCTTTAAAAACTGGGAAAACGTGGACATAACGCCACGATGGAGAGGTCTTCACGACTCCGAAGACCAAAGAACAGATTAGTGGAAACTCTACCCAAACCTAACCTACCATGCAATGTTACATTTTCAAAAAATTAAGTTAAAAATGAGACTTGATTGAAAAGGGACATCATTTGACCTGTTTCGGTCAACCAAAACAGACCAGTAGCAAACCCTGTCTTCTAGAAAGTGACATTTATATAGTACTAATTTGTGTTGCCAAATATGTTCTGAAGATAAAATGTTATTGCTTCTTGCATCATGCTCCTTGGCACCAATTTTCGATTAAGGGGAGTGTAGCTTTTATTTCCCACACAGAGCCTGTAGGGAGGTGGAACGTGCTTTTACTTTTAGCTGTAACATTCCCAACCTCGGCCGCCATTGCCATAGATAGGTTGGTGGTCCCTCCCCTCTCGCTACATAGCCAAGACAGTGACCACGGAGTGTCCAGCATTCTACACTCAACTATTAGATGGTTATGACTACACCACCTGGGTACTCGCAGTGCACTGCATTTTGCCACAATTGTCGGTGTGAATGCACTGGTAAATGCTGATTAAGGAGACGCATCCCGTCTTGGGCTTCAAGTCACTGTTTTCAGAGTCAAACCAAAGCGGTGGCACCCAGTGAAGTGCTGTGGATGTATAAACAGAATCATAAAAAAAAAAAGTAATCATGCTTTTTTACACTGGGGCCAGTATGAATTAAGTTTGTGGCACCGGGTAACTTTCCACTCTCACCTTATCCATGGCAGAGTGTGCCAAACATAATAAATGACGGCTAAAATGTCAGAATGTAAATGCAAACACCTTGGGCTACGCAAAAAGCATTCCACATTGGCTATCAAGCCCCGAGAAGTTGACCTTTTTTTTTTTGGGCGTAATAAGGACTTCCGACAGGCCAGTGATGAAGCACTATTGCACAGCTGCGAGCTAGCAGAGTGAACTATGAATTATGGTTCCATACCTGTGAGGTATTCTGGGTCGGGCACAGGGTCCGACAGCTCCTCGTGGCACTGAACCTCCGTCGGCACCGATGCCACCACCATGCCATCTGGGAGCTGCTGCTCGATGCCTCGGGCAAAGTTCTTCTGCCTGGTGTTGGGACAGATGAGACAATGGGAGGTCCGGTTAAGAGACAGACGCACTCAGTCATCCAACGTAGGGAGAGGAGAAAAACAGAAGCAAAGAAGCAAGCAGGATAGATGGAAGGAAACGAGGAGGTACGCTGATGAAAGGGAGGTGAAATGTTGAGATAACGTGAAGGTGAGGGGATAAAAGGTCTACATTTACAGCATATGTTGCGGTAATCAAAGTTCTTTCTTCTCTTTTTAATTTGAGGTTTATGAAGTAAGAACAAAACAAATGTTAACAACAACAGGGCTGACAAATAGAAATAGACAAACGTTCACACTCACACCTACGGGCAATTTGGAATCCTCAATTAATTTAACCTGCATGTCTTTGGATGGTGTGACAGTCCTAACCACTGCACCACCGTGCCGCACCATGTAGCTGATGGGCCCTTCCATACAGTGACATGTTTCCTCCAAAAATAATCATTTCGGAATGACGACCTTTATTAAATGCTGTGGTGATAGACCAAGGTGAAGGAGTCAGAAGAACATGAAGTGTGAATGAATGAAGGCCAGAAGGAAAGAGTAGATCAAAGATGTATATAAATATGTTTGCGTCTCATAAGTGGCAGATTGTAAAGCAATACATTCTGGCACATCATTAAGGGAAAATCAATACATAGCAACCATTATGCAGGACTGCGCAGCGTATTGAAGCGACAGTCTCACAAAAAGCCTGTAATTTGTCATTATGTTGATTGTTCTTCTGCAACGTGACTCATCTTCAGTCTGAGAGCTGATGTCCTCATTTGTCTGTTGCTGCAAGTGACTCTTGGTTGAACTCACTCATTTTACCCACTCCATCATTCTTTGTCTCAATGCCAGTTAGGTTCACAACAAGGTTCCGCAACAGAATGACTTCAATAAATCAGTAAGTCATTTAGTTGTCTCGAAACCAAAGCTGCTGAGAATATATCTTTATTTCACTCCTGTCGGGATCTGAAGTTCTGATTATTTTGACTCCAGACTCATCCTTTTGAAATATATTAAGCAACCTTGTACATAAGCGACTGCGTTAAATAACCAGCAGTTGTTTATTGAATACTGTTGCATCTTATTTTATGGCCACCAAAAAGCACACACACATATTGACATATTGTTTTATCAAGCTGACAATCACTACCATGTTAGCAATCATCTGCCTGTTTACACAACTAGCAGACACAGCCAAGATCAGCATTAACTTGCAGTTTTTCACCTTATTTCCAGATCTGTTTTGGTCTCCACAAATCCCAGAGGTAAATAAATTAAAATCTAGCTCTTTGTTTAGTAACTAGATAATATATTTATGTTCACCGGCTAGCTCTCAAGTTTTTTTCCTGAGAGCTGACTGTTCAGATGACACATGTCGAACATTCCGCATTTGACACATGCTCTGTGCATCTATCGTTACTGTAAAACTATTCTCAATTCTCCAGCACAAGAGCTACGTGCTGGCGATGCTCCTGTAACTCGTGCCCGTCTCTCTTTTTCTCCTCCTAGTCACAAGGGGGCAACAGTAGACCATAATAACCGAGAAAAATCATCATCATACTCTCATAACATCAGTTCTATTTGGCAACGTGCTCGTATTATAACTACTCAGAACTACTTGGTTACATATAATACAGAAATAGTTTCTTTATGAATTATATTCATGCCGAATTGACAAGGAGATGGTTGACATTGGACACCCTTTATCTTGTGCTTGTAGAGTTATGTTTTTACAGACATAAGGAATTGTTAATATGCCATATTCCTTAAAGGGAGTTTGGCGTATTATTTGCCCTGGAGAGCGCAGTCTCATTTTCCTGCCATGACTGTCAATAATCTTACACCCCCACTTTGACTATAACTAGGGGCCCATGTTTACAAGGGACAGTTTGAGCAAGTATGACCATTCTCTTCCAAGTACGTTTATCTAAACTATGAACTAGAAGAATCTTTTGACATACCGTCAGCAAACGGCACTTCTCAGTATTCTCAGGTTACCAACATGGCTGGTCTGCGCACCAACGGGACGAGAGAAGCAAAAAAAGTGTTGTCAGTGGAAACATGTCTGGATGAATGACTCCTTTGCTGTCGTTTATTTTACTCTCAATTTTCCTGTATGCTGAGAATGTTTCCCGCCAGTAACCAAGTCCAACACCATTTATTAAATTAAGCAAATAAGATCTAGAGCATCTCAATGGATGTTATTCTCAGTTGTAGCCCCTTTTAAGACAAGTGTATTTCTAGAAAGAAATCTGTGAAGCCAACATACATAGCAGATCTTGAAATTCCTGCATGGTTCACACTGGTGACAGTGTTCCTGTTAATATACACCATGCATAATGTACCATTTGATTCCTGCAGTGTTCTGGGGCTGAGCTTTGAAAATAAAAGGATACACAAATATTTGCAAATCACAAAGTGCTGCCTTTGGGAAAGTCACAGCTTGTGAACAACAGAAACTGCAAGCTGGAGTAGAAACAGCGCTGGAGCAGTCGTGTCAAATACCACTATTCAAATGACATTATTTGCATGGCCGTGGTCGTGGCCAGGGGTGGAGCGGTAATTAGAAGGAAATCAGGCCCATGAAACAATTTAAAGTTAGCTGCTGGTGATGTGAAACAAAGCTGCTGATGTGGGTTGCTGGGTAAAACACCAAATTGGAATAACGCTTCATCATGCATGGTGAGCCTCTGGAATGGAATAATGTAGAGTACAAAGAAACATGGAATTTACAGTGTCACCTGTGTTTGTTACATATACACAATATCAACTTGCACTGAAACAGTTTAGCGATAGATTTGCGTGGCAGAACCATGGAAAACAAGGTTGGTTGGAGTTTTATTGACACTGGAGTCAAACATCGTGTTTCCACTGCAGTTCTGCTTCACAGATGGTAAGATAATAAGACCCTAAAACAACAAAAAACCATTTAAGAATTTCAGATCAACGCATGTCAGCAAATAAGTGATGTAAATGTAATAAAATAGATCTAAAATCTATAATAAAACTAATAAAAGGAAAAAAAATATAAATAACTACACTAGATACAACAGATTGAAAGACAAAAAAAACCACAGCTAGAAAATCAATAAGCGGGATAAAACATATATGATAATATTATTACTGGAAATAATAAATTAAATAAACTAAAATAGAGTAAGATTTTGCTATGTGGAGTATGCGCTGGGATGAAGACTGTGAGAATGTTAGAATTCATTCTCTTAGATGTTAAACTGCCAAAAAACTTACTAAAGACATTTTTCTTCAGGTGACGCTGTGGTGAAGCAGCCACATGTTTTTGAAACATGACAAAACACAAGGACACTTTTGATTAACGACAACAAGTCTTTTATTCATTTTCTTGCCGTTTTCCCCTCACGACGGCCCCCCACTGACTATGTGACTGAATAAATTCACAGCTCTCAATAAGAACCAATTAGGGCCTGTTCCCAAACCCACCCTCTCAGACACATCTCATATTTTAATTAACTGAGTCAATGACGGGATTCCTCTTGAGGGGGGATTTTGAGGGTGTGGTACAGTAGACAGAGGTGAGCGCATAAAGGAGGAGGGAGGCAAAAAGAAGTACAAAAATTTGAAGCGAGGTGCCAGCACAAAGAGGTTTGGGTGAGTGGTGTTGGGGGGGGGTTGTCAGGTGGGAGCATGGTCTTAATCATTGATCCCAAGCAGCCAAAAGAATGAGAACAAAGGGCACTAAAATATTCATTAAAACCTGCTCGGAGCTTGTCGTGTGCGAGAGGAAAAGAGGAGGAGGAGGGGAGGGAGGACAGCGTTGGGAGTAATGAGAGGAGGTTAGCTTTTTAACATCTCGTTACTGGATTCCACTGGCTCCCACAGAGACCGGAAGATAGAGACCCTAAGCTCACTAAGCTCTGTAATAAGAAACCAGATCATATCGCGTCCGGTGCTCCCCAGATGTCACGGTGATGGGGCCGCTCTTCCTGTGCACGGGCGCTCACAATCTCATGTTGCTTCGTTACCAAAATCAGTCCCGTGTCCCAGCAGTCTGCAGCTAGTGACAACGATACGACAGGATATTACTTCCGAGGAAATCAAATAAATAAGTGAGCCGTGCGTTTTTTGAAATGGTAATAAGACTGCTACCTGCACAGGGAGGGCGCGGTGCACCTCCCTTTCCGAAATACATGAGAGGCATTTCAGGGCTGCCGAGCTCGACAGATGAACCATGAGGGAAGCCACGCCGTGTGTGTGTGTGTGTGTGTTGACACCGTCATGAGACGTAGCTGAAAGGATGTGGCTGTTCAGTAGACGGGGAGTCCGCACACATACTCCGGCCATGTGTGTGTATGTGTGAAAGTGCAACAGTGCTCTGGCTATTTTTCTATTTATGTGTGTTTGTGTATTTTGCTGCTGGGCACCTGCTCACACCACTTGCTGCTTCCTTTCTATTTTCCACCTCTTTCTGTTGGTCCAAACAGTCTAAACAGAAATACCTTGCAGGGGCTACAGAGAAGATCCACCCCCCACAATGCAGGCTCCCCCCCTCCCCCAAATAAATAAAACACTAGCAGTGAAATCTTTGAGAACAGGGCTTCTGTGTGAGGTAGCAGGATGGAGAGAGTAAAGGAAGGAGTAAAGAAGACGTGCAAATGTTATGAGGGGAAAAGAAAAAAATACCAGGTAACAAGTCAAAGAGAAAAGACGATGCTATGCGTTTGGAGGAAGAAAGAATAAAAACAAGCCAACCTCCACTGATGATTACACAATATTCAAATTTGGATTTTCATCATCACTGAATGATGGAGACAGATGCTTTGTGCCACTCCAGAGCGGTGGGGTAGAGGCTTTTGTAGAAGTGCCAGCGAACATCACATAAAGGTTTCCTTATTATTCCTCCCTCTGTCACTTGCTTTCTCTCAGAGGCAAACAGTGCATCTAATAAGGACATGGGAGGACATGGGCCACAGTGCTCGTTCACTTGCATTCTTTAGTTGCCACTGACCAAGTAAATGACCGTTGAAGGCCGCATATTGCAACTTCGCACTTCTGCAGCCTCAAGCGGCTGTGAGAAATTACTGAATTTGCCAACGTTCGAAAGCTTCTGAGACTAGACGTAATTTAACACACTGTTACAGTCTAGTGGGAGGGGGGAGTGATGAAGAGGTCCAGACACTCAGTCCAGTGTTTAGGACAGCATTTTCAAAGCTCAGGGATTACTCAAAAGAAGAATTAGATTTGAGACCATAAATCTGTTGTACGGCATTGCATTTACAAGGGAAAGGACACCCTTTCCTCCTGCTTTATTTTAATATTTGAAGAGTACTCTTGCAAGAGACAGATTTTTTATTTAAGGTCAAAATCGTTGTAGTAGAAGCTCAGGTGTCCTGACTTTTCGTCCCTAGTATATACATAAAAATGCTGGATATTACATTCCCCATAATAAGGGCTGAGGGTTCCGATGGCTGGTTCCATTTTCAACCCTGTCCCCATCCGGCAAAATAAGCAGATTTTCTCTGGCACCAAAAACAGCCTCTTATCAAAGTATTTTTATTAGCAAAGAGCAGTGTACATACATTCAGGTAACATTAGCTGGCATCAGCTTATGAGCTGCAGCCTTTTAACATTAATTCTCCCCATAGCTCTGAATCTTAAAGTGCTTATCACATAGATAATTTAACTTAAAATACTAGTTTGGAATCAGACCTTCCAAGAACTGGGAGGGGTTCTGAAAGTAGGCAGTAATGTGCAATGTGTCACATACATTAATCCCCATCGCATACCATATTTTACAGTGTGCATTTTGCTTTCAGGTTGTAGCTACCGATTACGAACCATATTTCCGCCTTCTCAGCTAACAAAAGTTTACGAACCTGAATTTGCTGGTATATGTATATTGTTGAAATTTCAACAATTGTTTTACTTCTTAGCTGTAAACTGATGTTAATAAATTTTCTTTAGCTGCAGGTAGTGATGGCGAGATGAAGCTTCTTGAAGCCTTCAAGCAAAATGGTTCACAAAAAGGTTCATTTCTGGAGGCTTCAAGTGCACAAAAAAATGCCAGATATATTCTAGGTAATTTTATCAATGCAACAGCATTGATGAGGTGTTGTTGTACCCCAATTCTTTAGCACACAACAAACACTTCACCTTGGACTAAAAGAAAAGCATGAAAAAATATAGTACATGGCATAACAAACAAATGACATGTAATAATGTTACTGAAAGTGTACTTATCTTATTGGGGAGAGAGCAAATCAAAATGTTCCCACACGGGGGAAAACACTTTCTCACAGGTTAAATCAAAATAAGCAGCAGTCTAACAAATTGCGCCTCTATGTCACACACAAACCAACAAATCCCCGGCACGGTATGACCCATCACTACCTGCAAGCTTCTCCTGTAATAGAAGTCTTGGCAAGATAATCCTGAGCTGTTCGCCGTTTCTTCTCTTCTCTCTGCCATCTTGGCTTTTTTGAGAAATACGTGTTGCACCTTGCAACAGCTGGCCCGTGGGGGGCAGTATATGTGATGATGCACCAGTGTCCACTGTGGTGGCAACTATACCATCAAAACCCATGCATATACAAGAAAACAACTTACAACCGGTGGAATGCCCCATTAACAGTTACTCCACTGAACATGGAACATTTTATATCTTGATGCCAGGTATTGGGGAGCTTAATACAGCAATATAAACCTCATGTTCCATTTAGCTGTCCAAGCACCCATTTGATACTGGCCAGCAGCACAGTCAGTCTTGCTGTGCATCATTAAAATACATTTGACATTTAGTTTCCTTGGGAACAGATTTACCACCATGTACCAGACATGTCTTCCATTCCAGACTGCTTTTAACATATCCCACACTGTTTTTAGAGTTTTTTTTTCCTCTATGTTTTTAGTAGTGAAATAACTCCCATCTTGATTGCATGCTCCATTTACTTCAAACTCCTGACAGTGGTCACTTGTGATGCTCATCATGGGCACACTCCATGACTTAAGTCAGATTCAAACTGTTTGGTCAAGGTAAAATGTTTGTTACCTGTGGGGTGTGTCTCTTCCTCTGACCAGGACCTGAGCTGCCAAAACCTGGCTGGAAGGTTCCACTGGTATAAATAGATGGGGTTCCCAGGGGAAGAGACCAAGTGGGAGGTAGTGACAGGGGTGTTTTTCTGCTGGGAGAAATGGCTGTAGAAAAGCACTTTTTTTTAAGGAGAGATAGTTTAAAATAAACTTAGAGATAGTTTTAGGTAGTATTATAGTAAATTGGAAGGTGTCTATCCTTGTAGGGTTTGAGTAACAGATAATTGATTGTCTCTGGGAGTGCGTGAGTCCACCTTAATATATGGGAGAAGGCTCAATTTCACAGACATAACAACAGATGAAGAGATGTGGGATCGATCAAACTCTAATGTAAAAAGGGAATCATTTATGTATCACTGACATTATCCGTGAAAATATTTTAGAGATTTGCATACACATTTACATTACAGCCATTACAGGGATGTCTTGATGTGAACATTATTATTTTAATGCCAGATATTTGGCAAGTATCCAAGTTTTACATGACACTTAAATGAACATTCGTTGTCATGAAAACAGTAGCCAGACCAGGGGCCAGATGCATAAAACTGTGTGGACTACAACTAAAATATTGTGTACACACAGACACACAAATGCATGCATATTTTTGCATATTGTTACATCAGCGCACTCCGCCACTTGTTAGACATGTCAATGACAAGAATAGCAAAGAAGACGTGCAGTTTTAGCGAGTGTGCCACACTGGTGAAGTTCTCCCGACAGCGCAATTACACGCGACTCTGGCAATTTATACCGTACCCTGAATTCATCACCAGTACACATCATAATTTCTAGCGCTCATATTGAAACAGACTTTACAAAGTGCTTCACAAATGAGGATAAAATAAAAAAAATCGTTATCAAAGCGAAATGATAGCTAGAACGTTAATTTAAAAATGATCAAATTCATAACTATTTAAAATTGATTTAAAAAAATTTTTTATTTGATTGACATTCTATAGATGGTTTGCTTTGTAGACTGTAAGATTACTTCTCTCACGTTTTATTTCATCTCAACCTCATCACCTGGGGCTGGCTCGAGAAAATCACATGAAAGCATGCTTTGAATGTAAGCACGCACTGCTCACTGCACATTTATACATACCAGTTTTATATGTGTGGAAACAGCATATGCAAGGGCTTTTGTGCTTATGCATTGTTTATTCATCTAGCCCTGGGGAGTGCAGTATAACTAGTGAGTAAAAAACCTATAAAACACGGAGCTTGTAGCAAAATATTTCCCAGCCTGATTACATTCACTTGACCACTGAGTGGACGAGAGAGTTCCTACTTGAAACAAGTAGCATTAAATTAGATATGTTACATAAAGAGGCTTGACAGCCCTCCCCTGAAACTGTGCAGCCAACGCGCTGTAGAGAGGGAGGAGAAAAATGTCAAGCTATAGATCTTTGGTTTTACTGACTATCCAGTTGAAGTGTGACATTTGTTAGCTGCCTCTCTCTGTGCTAAACTGGTTCTGCCTTGCAGGTGACCCTTCCAAGGTCTATTTCTGTCAGGTAATGACTGTCATTATGAATGCCTTTGCTTTACATTGCTTCTACCTCAGCAGTCGTGCTCAGATAGAGAAATTCAGGAAACAACAGCGGTGCGGCTGACCAGTATCCATGGAATAGCTGAAGGATTGTCAGGTTTCCCACATCCTTGTTCAGAGAAGAGGTGGAGGTGCCGCCCTATCAGAGTGTGCTTCAGTGCCTCCAGCTCCCTCTTGATTGCCTGACATTCTTTATCAACAGTCAAGTTATTCTGTTCCCTTGGCAACAGTTTCCTGCTGATACAAAGGATCAGGTATCACCTTGAAAGTTTAAGAGTGTGGTTGGCAGCCTCTGTATTTTCATTTGCGTGCCGCTGCACCATCATTTTCAGGAGGAAACTAGGGTTTATTGGTCAGGTTTAAGCTTTTATTTTCATCCCGGTTCCTGCACTGCCGTACATTCAGGTCATGACATTCTTCTATTTATTCCCCTTTACAATTTCTGATCGGCCACTGCAGCACTACAGAGCATCTTTCTTTTCAGAGGAAGGTCTCAGTCTTAATTAGTCTCAAAAAGTGTAGGTTATAATGTGACTCTTATTTAATTTACATTTTATATTATATAACTAAGGCGACTTTGAGATGAGGCTTTCTCAAGCGGCCTGGGTTTAAGATTTAAGTATAATTTCTTTCCCATTTTGACCTTTTGGGGATTGTGAGGGGGGATCACAAAATGTAATTCAAATGATACTATTAACTTCCAGACTGAGTCTGGAGAACACTGTGTCTCTTCGCAGGCATATATTATTTGCTGGTTATTGTCTGGCCAGAGAAGAATTCATTCACTTCCACTTCCGCTAGAAGAAATAAGATTATCTGGTGATCAAATGTGCCATATCCTCATAAAAATGTCTTTGCATCTGCTTGTAAGTTTGATTTTTAATTGATTAATATCTGTTTTGCTGGAAAGCCTTTGTGTCGACTCCATCAGAATTTCAAGAAACTGCAGTTTGGTACGTTTTAACATTTGACTTTTCTTGAACATATAATTAGACAGCTTGTAGCAAAATATAAACATGCTACTGTCAATCAGAAGTGTTGTGACTTTAGATTTACTTTGAAGCACAAATCTGGATAACATTACTCGCCATTTCAGGAATGTGTGACTGACTTTTATGGCAACATTTCTGTCAATCATTCTGGCTGATTGGATATTTAAAAATATGAAACTTGTCATTTCTAACATAGGCCTTTTTGTGCAAACCCAAAAACTAAAATGTCCAATGCTAGATAACATACTACTGTGCTGCATGTGTCAGTACTTGAAGAACAAGCAAGTTTGAATAGATGAAGTGGCATCTGAGTTCTTCTCATGTCAAAGGGTAATTGTGTCAAATATAGGGGTAGGCAAACGTACCAACAGAAACAAAAGATTGGAACATCAAAACTGGTTCACATGGCCGGCTGATAATCATGGGTCAAGGGCTTTATTAGATTCACTTATACGCCTGCACTTCAGGTGCACTCAAGTGCACAGCGCAGTGAAAAGTCTGTAGTAACTGTCAAAATATAGGAAATGTGAGGAGACACGCAGCCATATTTTTAGGCTTGTAGGCTTTTGAAAATGGCTCAGGCTAAAGCTGGATGTTTATGTTCATTTGTAACAATATCCAACACAGAGAGGGTAGAAGGAAATATCTAGTCTTTTCCCACTGATTTACAAATAACTAAATGCAATTGCATCCTCATTACAGACTATTCTGAATGACTGTACTTTCTTCAGCTACAACAATCACAGCCAATTTGGACGCATGTTTCTCCAAAGGCAACTCACTGGCACGTTGGTGATTTTCTGACCAGTTGATGTCGGAAAGTATTGCCTGGCTAGACACATTCAACGATACATCAACCCTAATGTATGTGTATATACTATACGTATACATACATACATACATACACACACACACACACACAGACACACAGTACAGTCGTAAAACGTGTGACAGTTGGAGTGCAGTATGAAGATATATATGACATCCTCGAGTCAGCCTGTGAATACAAAGTGGATTATATGTGCCATGCAGTGTGAAAAGGTTGTAAATGTGAGCCGGAGCTGGGTCACTGTGAGGGCCAGGGTGAGCAAATGCCCTTCAAGCGCCTGAAAATATGATTCCCACTCGGGGGGGAGATTTGTCAAGGCAGCATTGATTGGGACTGTGGTAGGAAGGGTGACATGCACAACATGCTGAAACAAGCATCTTCTCAGCCCAGAGCAGCAATACCAATATTTCACCCTGATCTCTTTCCAATAGGCAGCCGCAACGACAAACATGGACACACCTGATTTACTGCTGCTTAAAAATTTAATTATGAGTCTACACAAATAAAACCTCTCATCTGATCATTTGGTGGTTGTGTCTGTTATGGACAAAAATCCCCCATAGAAGGTGTCAATTTTTCATTTGCTCTTTTTTTTCCTATGCAGGATTTATTCACATTGATTATTGTGGATGTAATCAGCAGTCTTGGCAGCGTGATTAGTAACAAACCTCAGTGATTTGCTGCAGCGCCGTCTCTATTGTTTCTGTGTATCGTGGAGGAGATCCCATAAACCAAACATGTCTGTGCAGGGAATTGTTACGAGTGACGCAGTTTATTTTATCGGATGACGTCCTTCCCAAATCCTTCCTCGTGAACCCTGCTGTATTCCTTGCGCAGTCAAGAGCGTAGCGCTTGCTGCATATGACAGGGTCGTTTTTAATGACTGCTCTTTGCACCATGCAAACGCGGGGTACAAATGAGGGAAAATAAAGTATTATTCAAAGTAGGAGGTATATTATCCACAAATGAAGACCATGTTTTTAGCTTTGAGAAAGAAAATGTTGTGTCACACACGATAAAAGAATTTCTGCGTGGACATGGTGTAAGAAGTGTAAAATGTATGTGACCATAACCTTGTATATTTAGGGTACTTTGTGGCAGGCATTTATTTCATTACCTATAACTTCTTTGCTATTCAGACAATCCTACATACTGTTAAGTCTGTAATGTGCACAAGGTACATTTGTTGTCAATTAATCTTTCTCAGTTGGAGCATTCTTATTATGGGAAATACACTGCAATATTACCACCATCAATTTATACAAGGCTCAAGTGACATTCACCGTTTGTAAACATATTCCTTCTCTTAGACCCAGTGGATTGATACGCATGAGCAGGGCAATTAAATAGGAATATTGTGGACAATTAAATTAAATGGCACTAATTACTTCATCAGTTCACCATTCTTTTTTTTTTTACACAGCTCCACAGCCGTGAATTTATTCCTCTTCTGTTAAAGGTCCAATGGCAGCATAAAATTTACATTAGCAGTATCTCTGAGCCACAAAATCTGTATTTTCAATGCTGACTGTTTGCTTTTCGTGCAATATTTGCTACTTTTTCCTCTGTCTGCCAAATATGAAGTTAATGTTCATGCAAGGATCCGCCACCAATGCATCCACAAACACATAATATAGTTTAGAAGGTTGGGCTTTACCATCATTTAAAAAAGTAGCTGATTTTTAATAATGCAATTATGCAATCCACTATACTATCTACATTATTCAGAGAATTGTTTTACCCGAGGTGGTAAGCCACCCAGATCCTGTAGCTCACATCTTGTGATCTGTTTCATTAGTTGACATTAGACGACATGCTAAACAATAGTCACACTCATTATACAGAATGTTTATGCATGAAGGTTAAAGTTTTATTTTATAAACGGGTATTAGGTTTCTGATGTTAGTTGAGGCGGTCTTTGTTTCAGTCAATTTGGCCCACCTGCCTTTTAAAACACTGTAGGTATTCCTGCTATCCACACTTAATGGAGGCATCATGTACGCTTACATTTACCATAATACCATTTGATTAATGATTGGAGGTAGCTATCACATTCATCTCTGTGAGTTATATGAACAGGTCAGATATAGGTTATCAGTGTACCTGTGATTTACTATAAGTTGCAGATATTTCAGATCCTAAGTTGAGGTCAAAGTGAAAATCCATGACACCAGATCTCAGAACAGGCTCGCTTTAGATCTTGGGACCAAGTGTGAACTGGGGATAACTAGTTTCCAGAGCGCTGCACATTACTACCGAAAGGACCGGCAAACAACTTGAAGTTAAAGACTCGTTCATCTGACAATAAAAATTTGTCACCTATGACCAATTTCAGCATTGTACTGCAGTAGCTCTCCCTTTAACACCGTTAAAGTGTGTAATACCATTGTGGGCAATGCTGCAGACCAAAGAGCAGGTCTACTTTATGGTCATGTGGGATTTTTATGGTTTTCTTTTCACCAATGTGTTGGAGCACTTTGATTGTTCAGCTATTTAAATAGTGGATTAGCCAAAAAATAGATATTCCTGTCTGAACTTAAATGTCCCCAAATTTAAGCCACATTCAAATCTAAAATAAATACTGTGTTGTTCCTCTGTGCCTTTGACAGATTAATTTCTCTACTGAACTCTTATTTTCTTTATTGAATTTGGGGCATCTTATCTTATAGCTGCACTGTGACTGCACTATATTTCTGGTCTTTTATTCTATTTTGTCACTCATTTTATTTAATTTTAATTGTGTGTTGTTAAATGTTGTCTTAATGCATGTATTTGCCTCATGTAAAGCACTTTAATCGCCATGTTTGAAATGTGCTATACAAAGAAAGATGCCTTGACTTGCTAATTGCATCCAGTAACAATTTCTTAACTGATATTTTGGAAAATGTATTACATGACATATTCCATCAATATTATGTTGTAAATTTACATTTACAATGAGAGATGATAAACGCCTAGTCCCTGTTTTCAGTAGTGTGTCTGTTTGTAATGACATATATATTTAATATATTCTAAAAAGAGATATTAATCACAATGACATCTCCTAAACAAATAAAGCTCAATTAAATAACCACCTAATGCCCAGTATGTAGCAACAATACATGAATCTAATTGCCCATTAAACACATTAAAGTGATGGTGAGAGAACGTGTTGCAAACATGGAAGGTGGATTTCTGCTGTAAACCCCAGAGAGCACAGTCAGCCAACGTGGACAGTTTCAGGACCCTGGAGAGCAACTGACACCCAACCAGCACACAGCAGCCGAGGATGAACTTAATGAAACCCACCTGGTGGTGATGAGGGCTGCCTGACACAACTCTTTGATTAATCAAGTTCCTCTGCTTTTGCAGAGAAGATAAGTTTAGCATTCCTTGTGTCTCCACTCCCAATTTTTATTTTACTTATACGGTCCACATTTAAATACCAGAATGTGTATGTTTTTTTTTATTATCCTTGTCCTTTAATTTACAATTCATTAGATTTAGTCATTTCATTTTATTTAATTCATAAATTATAAATGAAACGCTTTGCAAGTGCGTCATGGTTCAGCAGTCCCGTGGATTGCAGCCTCAAGGCCAACGGCACATCCTGTCAGTTATCACAGCAGACATTAATCCCCTGAATTTCCAGGTCTCAAACCTCGCCTTGGACAAATGAAAGAATGAATGATAAGGATGTCCTGGGAGAATCCTGCATACTCAGAGTCCTGCTTCACTCACTGCTATTTTAACCTCACAAAATCAAATGTTAGCCTGACTCGACTGTGAAAAGTGGTTGTCGTGTCTGTGTTTTTTAATGTTGTTTAATGTTTATGTAAATTAAATATATTACAGACTATTTTGGACTGTTGTATGGACAAACCAAACAATTTGAAGATGTCACATTGGGCTATAGTAAATTGTAAGGGGCTTTTCTTCACTTTTTCTGATATTGGATAGATGAAATCATTGGCTCCCCGCAGGGTAAGCCCAAGGGGTTGTAAGATTATTAACAACAAAGAAGCCAGAAAAATACATACCTCTGCTACACCAAATTATGGTCATTTTTTCAGAAAGTATCCCTTTTTGCTAGAACTGTTCACAACTACTAGAGCAGAACTGCTGTCTGACTTAAAGTTATTTCTCAGTCAAAGACTACAGGTCTATTTTTATGCAACTGGCCCCTGGTGATGAGGAGTCACAAGTTGACATTGCTTTGCTTCAAAGGGTCTCAAGCCAAAACGCTTGGGACTCACTGAACTAAATGTTTAATCAAGTATTTAAAAAATACCTGAATGATTAAGGAGCTCTAACTTTCTCTGTAATATTTTTCAATTACATTTGAGCAGGGCATGCTAGTGCTCCTCTTACTGAAGGTAATCCAGATCGCCGTCTGCATGTCAGGATCTTTCACAGCTGGTAACAGCGAAGGCACAGTCACTGTGGTGAAGAGGGTGCACCTGTGTGCTGTCGTATGACAGCAAAGTACTCCCGTAAGTGTTTTGTTCAGTTCACTACCCACGCAAAGTAGCATTCTGAGAAATGCACTACGTTTTCTGGCAGAAAATAGGTTACAGTTGGAAATTCACACACAGTTCCAAACGGCAATGTGATGTAACTGTTTGAAAATGTTAGTAGCCAGAGATGATGTAATGTGAAATCGGTGAATTGCACATAGCATATTCATGTTTACCAGTTTGGTCTGTCTGAGAATTAGGATAAGAAAGGCAAGTAAGGCTTTTTTCTCTGGATAGAGTACCCATTGCTGCTGTTTAAGCGACAGGTCGGTGCTTCACTGTTGACATCAACAGGTGTCTGATGCGGCTCACGGCAGCCTGTAATTTACAGAAGCAAGGTTACCTTTTCATTGCATCATCTGAAGAGGTATCGCACCTATAATGATGCTAAATACTATAATGAAGTTGTTGCTTTTTTTGGTTTGTTTGCTTTTTTGACATGACAACACATGCAGCTCGCTGTTCTACAGCATAGAGCAGGTGTGTGTGCCTGTGTGTATGCATGTAAGAGTGTTTGTTCTTAGGATTTATTCCAGTGTTGTGGGAAAACATTATTGTAATAGCCATAGACTACTTTATGTGTTTTTTGCTCCGTAGGGACGTCGTCGTTACTGCGCTTCAGTTGAACTGACAGTGAAAGCGCCGGTGTTTGGGTTAATCATGGCCCTCCAACAGATGGAATTATGTGAATGTGAACGTATTTCAGTCTCAAAAACACTAGTGTGACATTAGTTATGATATAGGCTTTGGGAAAAGATACCATTAACACTTCCAACTGTCCGACCATGGTGTGCTGGTAAACCTTATCCAGCCTTACTTGCTAGCTTGTGATTATGATTCAATAAACTTGCAATCCATGACTTCTTGCATTGTGATTAATAAAATATCACATGAAACACATGAAATTATAAGTGGAATTTCAGCTTGTTTATGTCTGCCAACAACACAGATGAGTCCTTTGGGCAGTGAAAACATTAATAATTGTATGAGTATGACCCATAGACTGTTTGTAAAGATGGACAACATGATGGTTCCCCAAAAGTGAAGCCAAAACATCGCTGGCTGGCTGTAGTATAAGTCATAAACCCACACCGGGTAGCGGATGGGACAGGGGCAAAACTGAAAACTCAAAGCACATATAAATGGACTTCACTTACATAGCACTTTTCAACCTTAACAATTCCCAAAAAGCTTTACGGAGCTTGGTCTCGTGCACACACCGATGGAGGTGAAGGTGGTTACAACTTAGGGTTCAGTGCCTTGCCAAGGACACTTCTACTGTGGACACAATAAGCTTGAACCACCAACCTTGGGATTAACAGACAACCCACTCTACCTTCTGAGCCACTGCAGCTGCCGTGTCAAACTACATGTTCCCAAAGATGGTTTCTGTCTCGTTAGGTAGTCCTTATCGCACTGCCGTATGTTTAAATGTTAATTTTTCTGATAAGTTTGGTTTTGATTAGCAATTATATGCTATAAAAAAAAAAGCAGTGTGACGTCATGATTGACAACTTGTCGCATGCTCGCGATTAGTTGGGGCGGGACCTTCGATACCACCGATATCACTTCCTGCGTTTGGACAAGTTTGGCCGGGAATGGGCTATGATCTTGTCAGCAACATCTCTCAATGTATAAAATTACAAATAATGGACACTCGCACACTGACTCAGACTTTGTCTCTATATCAGAGAGAATGATGAGAAATTGGCCATCTGCCAGTGATCTAAAGCTCCACACAAAATCAATATTACAGGCCTAAAATGAAATTTGAGACAAGAGCATAACAGCATAAAATAAGCTCAGCCTACAGCGGCTTTGTGATCACCAGCACCACCATTACTACCAATAAAACACTGCTTGTAACAAAACACTGCTCATAAAGGAGGAAGGTGAAGACAGCACTCACAGTATGGCTTTTAATAATAATTGGCTGATGCAAATGCTCATGTCCGTTTTTGAAAAGGAGGATTTCCCAGTGGTCTTTCATGTGTTCGATCTTGGCAGCCCAGGGATAAATGTATAGTCAGGTAATAGCAATGTAGACATTTCTGCCCTATGCTGGTTCATGAAATGAGTCTAATTTCTTATAAGTCTTATAAGCTCTGTGGTAGATATCGCGGTCAGTGAGGGGAAAGGCTTTGTTATTGCGTTAGAGGACTTGTTTTCTCACCAGCAGTCGGATGAATGTCTGTACAAGCAGATGTGTGTGCGTAGAGTCAAATCCCCTGAAAGAAGACTCTTGCCCCCAGCAAAAGCGCTCCACCACCCCTGCGCCCTTTATCATCAACACCTCCACTTTTCCTTTTTAAAATTTTTATTCCCAGCTGTCTGCACCCAGAACCATCACAACTATTCGCCCTACTAGAGGCAACGCCGCACTGTCAGGCCCCACAGGCTATCACAGTGAATCTGTACAGCATGCATATACATCACCTAAACTACCCCCCCCCCCGCCCCATTGCAGCTCACATACACAAGCGACGTGCAACCAGCTCCCATACACACTTATCAAATGCCCCCCTGAAAATGTTAATGCTCTGTAATTGTGTTGATAGAAGAGGCCAATTAAATATTAAATCAAGCTGATCTCACTAATATACATTTTTATTCCACTATTATGTTGAGCCATGATAAGAGTGTAGATTTTTCTGCTGTATCACCCAGGGTCGCTCCACCTGTTTCTAACTGAATATCACAGCTGTACTCAACAAAAGAATTTCATTTTGGTAAAGACAGCAAATCTAATGGCACCGCGATTAACGACGACAATGAAAGCAAGAACGTGATTCATGGCTACATTATTTCTAAAGTTCTCCATTTGCTTCATGATGAAGCCAGGCTGCAGGGTCAGAGTTTAATTTTCTTGCTCACGAAGACCACAGGGGTCTTAAGCAGCTTTCTAAAGTTGAAGGACAGTCTTCTCACTGTATTACCCTGATGTCCATGAGGCACATGTGTCACGCACCGGCTCTACTGGCTATAATTACTGTACTGCATGATTTCAAATGCAAGTCTTCCCTGATTCACAATGAGCCGTCATGGCTGATTACCATAGTGCCATGTATCAGTTAAAGGTTGGCCACCTAAACCTCATATTCCCTGGCAGGCTCCCGAAGTGAATTTGTAAAATACCTCTAGCAGGTCTGGAGGAGCTCCTGAACTCACAACGATCCTAATCCAGAGGCCTAGAGGGAGGCAGTCAGGGCGGGGATGAAGTGGGGAGAGACGACACGCTGAATGGATGCTAGAGTGGACTTCAGTGTGAGGTCACACAAACTGTTAACAGTCCAGGCACTTGGTTCGCTGCAGTATGTCACAGCTCTGTACCCACCACTGCAATTTTATTTCCCAGTGGCCTCAATTTGTCAAAAGGGATTCTGTGCGTATCAGGACTTCCCCTCATAACTAAGGACACTCTAGTTATGAGAGAGAGCGAGGCCTAAACAGCTGCAGTGAAACAGTTCTAATGCTAACACCCCTCTTCTTAAGACAGAATAATCACTGTCAAACAACTGCGTTTCCTCTGCCCCCTCCCTCTCCAAGATGCTCCAGGGGGGTTGGTGTGTCATGCCCAGCATAAACAGAAAAGAGCATTTCCATCTGCCTGGTAAACAAGCTGGCTAAGCTGTCACCTCAGTTCACCCACTTTGGATATTTCCCATAGATGAGGAGATTCAGATGATTTAAGCTGCACACAAGCATTTATCAAATCAAGCTGTAGAGTTAATTTCGTCTAAAAGCAACCACTACGTTTATATATGCGTGGCAATGGAACGGATGGGGATTTGGAGATTTTATTGGCACCAATGCCATTTTCAAATCTGCTTATCGGCCCGATTCTTTATCGATTCCCTTACTCATTCATTTCAGCATCAATGGGGAGCTGATGGGCTGATGAGTTTAGCTGGCTGTAGCCCGAGAGGCATCATCAGGCATCGGGCATCATCTAAAATGGATGAAATGAGACAATATTTGTACAGCACTCATTTTCATTTAGGTTTTTTTAGTCAAAGAAAAAATCTGCTAACCCTACCTATGTCATTGCATTGCACTAATGTTATTATAACATAGGATATTTACCTGCATTGCTCGGTTGGGAATCAGTGGGACTCGTGTGCAGAGTGTCAAATACATGGTGTTCCTGGAATTTAACTAGCACACAGTTTCTTCCTCTCCATCATGACTCCTCGTTGTTGCAAGCTTCCAGCAGCGTAGACGCATGAGTTTGACGGCATTGTTTTCAATGCGCAACTGTCAGAAAAACATGGCAGCATTGACAAAAGGAATTGATAAACTCTGACACATACAATCCCGATGGATCAAACTATTTGGGACGAGTTCTCGATTCTCATCCCCAGTGGATGAGAATGCTGCAAAGAGTCAGACACTACTCATTTTACTTGAATGGAGATTCATCTTTGTATTGTGTTTGAAATGTTACTTCTATTAAACACTTTTGTTTACTGCATTTTGAAAAGCTCTTAAGAAATGTCATGATAAATGATAAAACCTGATGTGATGTTTATTATTTTTGAGAATGGCTAGCATTGTTTCAGTTCACTATTTTAAACTCCATGGATTATTTTATGCCCGAAATTACTAAAACGACCAAAAGTACTGCAAATATATCTGAAAAGTCCACTGTCCACCAGTAATTTTCTCCCAAAAAGAACACTTTTACTAATAACTCAACAACCTTACATATAGTTGCCCATATAAGAAATGTAAGTATGTTTAAGGATATTTTTATCCCATCTTATAATGGATAATAACACATCTTCTCATTACACAATATACTTCTACAGAAACACGTCTGAAATGCTGCACAGAGAAATTAAAAGTGAAAAATGGCATCCCAGTAAATTAGTTAACAAACACAGACACACACAATAACAAATACCGCAAGGTTCATTACAACTAGATTTAGTCTAATTTATGTGGTCACAGTTTCTCAGCATCGTCGTACCTTTTGTTCCCTTTTTAACAGATGATTATGAAACTGATTGTTATTCAACACCTGAATAGGTCCCCAGCTGAGATGGAAGTCAGCTGTGATTGGACTATTTATGCAACTTCCACTGGCAATTAGTCTGTATAATTGTGTAAATAATTTTTCAGTGCTTGTTAGCCATTACTGAAAAAAGATGTCATGTTAATGCTGTGCATGCACAGCTGGTAAAATGTGCATACAGAACGGCCATTATTGTATTAATTTTACCCTTTTCTTTTACCATGTTATTCTTTACAGTCAAATTCTTTCTTTGAAGAAAATGTTAATAAAATGTTTCAGTCACCTACTGTATGCCTAGTTGTTGCCTGCATGCTTTGCTAATATCAAAACAGTCACCACATACTGAAGACATTCCAAAAACTGAACGCCTAATTGAACTGAATTGAATGTGATCAACATATTGCATTTATTATACTGTGATCCATTGACCAGCCACTGTAACATTCATGCATTATTCTGCACACTCATGCATGCACACACACACACAGACAAAAAGACAATCAGATACACACCTCTCGCCTCCTGTCAAAGCAGTTTACAGCCTCATATACAAGGCGCAAATAAGCCCTGATAGCAACATCAAGAGCTGTAAAAAACTGACAGCGGCGTTGATGTCCTCATCAGGGGTGATAGCGATGGCTCTGCTGCAGATATGACACTCTTCTCTTTACACTTCTTATTAGCCAAAGTAATCACTTAACAATTCTTGCAGGTAATCAGCGCAGACAGGATCATATGCTGACCCATTTTAGATGTCGTCTGCTGGGATATGGCCTGAATTTTAAATCTATCGCCATCAATGCATTGCCTCCACAAAACAAAACAACATGACACAACTGTTTGCTTTCGGGACACCAATTGTGTAGTGCAAAGAGGAACTGATTTCATTTAGTTTGTTGGGGGGGGGGCAGCATGCGTTTCCTCTCGACGCCAGAGTAATTTTTGCCGTGTGAAATCAAATCTATTTCTCATTACAGAGGCAGTGTTTGAAAGGCCCAATGTTAAATATCCATAGGACAATGTTGGACTGTTTTGAATAGAAATCATTGTCTGATATTTGCTTTCAGAGATCAAAAAAATAACTTTCCACAGCCTCGGTGTAAGAAACCCAATATTCTTGGGCTAAATTATGTGACCAAACAAATATGAGTTAAAGGTGTTGGATTCTTCTGTTTTAACAGCAGAACAACAGACTTCCAAAAAAGACATCAGTTTACAATGATACCTTCGGTGTTATCAGCCTGAAGATCTCAGATCTTCTCCCCAGTGGACTTGATTCACGGTGTGATTAAATTATTTAAATGTGTAAGATATTGGTAGCCTGTCTTTCTTCACTTATTTTTGATTAAATATGTTATATCCAGACTAGACAGGAAAGACACTCTCAAATGTCTCAAGCTGAACAGCGAGGAAGGAAACCTGCGTAAAAAGAGCCCTGCCTACCTCCCAAAATAGAAGATTTGTGGTTTCTGCAGATTAAGGTGTCACTCACTGAAGACAATGCAGTCAGTTCTGTTGCAGTGGTGACCCTACATCTTCTTACTTCCCGAGAGTAACTTTTGCTCCTCCAGCTTTAAATGTTTCCAGATGCTACACTGTATTATCCATTAACTGCCTATAGTAATAATGCTATTGTGCAGACATGCCATCGGCCCAAACCTAAAATTAAACCCACAGCCTTGTCAGAGTCAGTGCTGACTCCCATATCAAATTGCAAACACATCCGTATTTGGATTTGTAAACCTTTCCAAAGAGCAAATAGCTTTTAGGTCATTTCACTCAGAATTTATGAAGCGACGTGCTTTGATCTTGTTGTGTTGTCCTCTTTTTTATTTTATTTTAACAGGAAACACCTGTCTCAAACACATTTAGCAAGATTAGGAGTGAGCTTATTATCTCCCCACTCCACGTTTGTGTCTTCTACAGGACTGGAATATCAATGCAGGGCCCTGAACGATGAAACAACGGTTTGTGACTGATTCCTATGTAATTTAATCAAGAAGTGCCTTTTAAAAAATTCAGCTTCATTTTGTGATTCTAGCATTCACGACTCACCTAAAAAGAGCTCAAAGAATGAACATGCATCACCGTTTTCATCTTCAAGAGATTCCTTGAATGCTCCAGAATTCTTGAACTCCCTCGCAATCAAAACGTTTGCACTGAATAAATGCTTGGAGCTCGCAACACTGTCTTATTGATGTGCAGAATATACATGGGTAGGCGGAAAATCCCAAACCAAATTTCAGTGAGACGGATTGTGATCTCATCATCAGGGAAAGCGATGGCTGAGATTGATTGTGCTGCATCTTTTACTAAAAAAAAAAAAAACTAACAAAAAAATGTTTCTTGGCAGCCCACATTGTGGATTTCTCATAGGAAAATCAGTGTTTGCTCAGAAAAAAATACATCTGCGGCTGTGTACATTGGCTCCAGGCAAGTGTGTGTCAGCCAACAATCTTTTAGAGTGTGTGGTGGTGTTTTATGGTGATAGTTTGACAGTGATGTTGTTAAACCCGCTGCCAAACTTGCTGACCTACAAAGCGCACTACCTGTTTGTAAATGTTAGTTGTTATCTGCCACTATCTTCCTGTAACATACACACACACACCTCCCATTGTCATGATGCAGGGTGTAAGCGAGTTGAACAAGACAAAATAAAAAGACAAAGTATCAGAAGGGCATAAACAATCAGCTATCTCATTTCTGCAGCCTATCTGTCAGTCCTATCTGTCTCGACCCACTACAACGATGTTAATGATATCTCACTGGACTCTGCCAATAGTTAGAGCACATCAGCCGAACTAGGCCCGGGCTTTGTAGATCTCATTTGATTTTCACTGCTGATAGTGGATGCGGCAATTTATGCCAGTGCTCATTCAAGTAGATGGAGATCAAAGAACCTCGTCCCACCCCTCCCCTCGCTCCCATCTCTGGTTTCATCTGATCTGCAACGGGACTCCTTACAGAGGCTTCCTGAAACACCAGGGTCAAAATCATTCCTGCAGAGCAAATGTGTACTGGAAATCTCAAGTTTAACGGCAGCACTTGAGAAATTTGCATGCATTTACATGTTTATCAAGCACGGCAAAATGAGTTCTTCCAATCTTTCCCGATCAGACGCGATTGTATTAACAGAAAAATGCAGTGTGACACGTGTTTTTTCCTCTCCAGTACTAGAAAGGATGAAGGATGATTATCATTTTCATTTTTTTCCCCCAGGTGTTGCTGAGCTGTATGAATGATTGCATCACCTTATATAGACAAACATTCATCCACAGCGTAACCATGGACAAGGTTATCTAACCTTAAATATCAGTTTAGCTCAACACCTCTAATGCATCGCAAATTACCAAAGGGAAAACATTGTCAACTAAATTTTTGTCTTCGCATTTCATTTATGAGTAACACATCTATCCATAATGAACTGTGTGCAAATTGGGACACCTTATAAAATATCTACCAATTTGTTTTGCATTATCCCTGACAGTCTATTCATTATTTTATCCATTCAGCTGCACTATAGGAAAATTGGAAAATTACAAAAAACAGCTTTCAGTAGTAGCAGTTAAGTGTCCACTCCAGACAATTGGAGTGACACATTTTTTAACAGTCAGCACAACTCTTTTTTACTTTTTACTGCAAATTAATATTCCCATTTAAACAATAATGGGATGCAAGCACTACTTTAGTCAATGTTTGGTGTAGGTCACAAAACAAGACCAGATTTGGTAACATTTGAAATAAGCCTGGAATGAAAATACAGTGTCAGATGCAGTATGCAGCACTGCATGTAGTGGGTCACACATTGTACTATGGTCTATGTAGAGTGGATTCCAACCTTCTTTGGCTTATGGACCCTTAAAATGAAGCATACTTGTGGTCACAGGTTGCATGTCTATTAGCCTTGATGCAAATGAACAATGAATTTGACTTCTAATGTTTGAGCTAAATACGTTCAGAGAGGAGGTAAAACAATATTTCAGAAGGAAAAAGCAAAAATTAGAGAAAAAATAAACATTTTGTGTAGCAGACAAATGCTTTTCTCCTCCTATCATGTTGATCAGCTCATGACCCCTCAACTTTGACTTGTGAACCGTTGGTCCCGACCCCCACATTTGGGAGCCACTGTTCTATATCTTACACATTCTATAAAGTCGATATGCAACTGCAGTCACGTCAGCTGGATTAATACATGACGCAGAAGTCAATATCAGGCCTGTTTTGCTGGTGAGAGAAGTGAAATGTTGCTCTGAATCTAGTAGCCTTGCTGTGTCATTTTAACAAGTGCTCATTACAGCTTCACCATGACAAACCTGACTCCTTGAAGAAAGGAAATAAGGCACAACAACAGAAAACAGCAAGAACCTGGTTTCCATAAGAGCAACTAAGACAAACCTGGCAATTCACTAGGGTTGTTTTGCACCCATCAAAGTCCACTTAGCTACATGAAATAGATTGCTTTATTGTTAACCATTTATAAATGCAAGACAAAGAAAACTTGCCACAAATTAAAAAATCAAATTATTTTTCTGTTTGTATGGAGGCAAGACTGAAAGATGCACTTTTAATATGAATATTTTACTCAACCAAGGGACAAAGCAAATGGCCAACTATGACAGCATTCACAGAGGATCATTAAATCCACATTCACATTAACAGAACAAGGCCAAAGATGCAGAAAAGGTATGCTCAACATTTGCCTAATTACTGAAAGTAATGCTTATGGTGACTGCTGCTGTAATTTATTAATAACTGTAAAAATATGCAGATGAATATTCATTCATGCCTTTGTGATGAAAGTAACACCAATAACATCTGTTAAGTCTTTTACAGCCAGGCTCTGTTCGTATTTCGTGCAGATGCTCGAGTCGTTTTGTCAACAAAGCACACCTCAGAAAAGGAACGAGCAAATAAACAAATGTGCCAAATGTGTTTTTCTGATATGGCGTAGGAGAGCGTATAGAAAGCAGCGTTGCACCAGACAACGTGCAGCCAAAGAGTCTCATTGGACAGCGGAAAAGCTGTTCCAGAACTACCACACGCTCAGGTAATTCACAGGGCAGTGATGAAGACAAGACACCATGATTTAGTTTTCCATTAACACACATAAGCACATGTCGCCCACGTCTCTGCACACGAACACGCTCACACACACAGCCGTTGTTCAGTACTACTCTGTTGGGGAAATTGCACCCTAAGCACACAATACAGTGTGGACTTTTTGATCTCTGTAAATGTGGCCATTTGTGGCAGGTAAGAGCATTGTTATTCAGCTCTTTGCCAACACTAAGTGGAGCACCTCAATCAAAAAATGCTTTATTTCTAAAAAAGAAAATGTGTCTACATAAAAGGAAATCACACTTGTACCAGCAATATGAACAGTAAACCTGATTTACCTTACCTGTGTGGTCTATATGGGCTGATATAGCTGATATATATATGGAGCAGAGCTACTCTGAGGCATCAGATTTAACTAGAAAACAACAGACTCATTTTGTTTTCTGGATACAAACTTTTCTATCTCGCACCTGCTTCAAACAACGTCTCCATGAAAATAGAAGACAGTACTTACTTTAAGCTGTGTGGAATGATGTAAACAACACACACACACACACAGACACAAATAAAATGGAAGAAAGATTTATCTGTTTTTCATTTTCAAAGTGTGACAAAAAGCCTGTATTTGACTTTCAGGTTTTTCTCTTAACTTGTTCCAAGGTGTCATATACAGCTCAACCTTTTCAAATGTCACATGTATCCTGCAGGCCACGGTGAAATGTTCAGTGGCAGCGCCTGTTTTCTTTTGCCTCTGGTTAATCGTGAATAAATTATGGGCTATTGTAATTAAAGTTGCATACAAGGTTTTGGGTTTATGATGATTTTTTTTTTTTTACAAAGGACATTACGCGCTGATCAACATTACCTATGCCAATGTTAGCTTCCTGATCATTTTCAGCTGCAGTCATCGAGCAAGAAACTGCAAAAAGAGTAAAAACACAAACCGGTAGCAGGGACATATTCAGTAGGTCTGTTCAAAAGGGTGAGGCAAACACTGAGGCACAATCTTTTAATTGGTTTTCTTTAAGTTGTTAAAGATGCATGTTGAAGTCATTTAACAACCGTACCAATTTCATGGGCTGAAATGAAACATTTGACAGCATGTGTTTAATATATTTAACCAAACCGCAACCTTTGCCTATAACCTTAAGCAAGACATTATCTATTCCCTAACCTGCCCTTTATCCTTACTTTAATCAAAGTGTTTTGGTAGCCTTAACCTGACCACACACGGGAGACAAGACCCCGGCCTCGTTTGTTAAAGTTCATTTTTTGTACGCCCCCTATTGACCCTGACCACCCTCCTACAACTGTGCTGTACACGCACATAGCACCTCCTGGAAAAAGTATTGCCACAGAAGAAAACAAAGAACAATTATGTTTTTTAACTTACATGAATGTAATTTCTCAGGGTTGTAATTGAGGGGAAATATAATAGGATAAGAAATAAAGAAGAATGTATCCAAACTAGAATTTAAATTCCACCAAGTTTGCTTTTGAATGCTAATCTATTTGATGCCATCTATAACATCATGGGTCAATTTTAGCATCACTCATAATTTTGTGCCTGCCCAGGTTTCATGCTTCGCCACAAACAGAAGCTGGTTATTATTCAGGCTGTCCGTGCAAGACTCCCCTTACACAACCCCCACAATGTCATGTTGTCAACAAACTAGCATTGAAGTCTCTGAAAATCCAGTCTTACACTGTCTCATCATCACTCCTGCTAGAGGGCATGTTGCAGCTGCAGAGCCGAGAGACTCCGACTACATGCTGCATTTTAAAACCGGATACGAAGCTGCTGAATGAAGGGGGGAGGTCTGTGGTCTCACTGTCAAGGTGAGGTGACCCGTAAAACACGTATCATAACTGATTCTCCTTCTTTATCCTTTTGGTTATCCTTTCCTGGAAGCTGTAAAATGATGTGCGGGCCAGAGCTTATCCAGAGCTGCATCTAGAAACCGGCCTCTGCAACAGGGCTTATGGAGATAGTCAAGGGTCTTGATTCTCTAACACCACCTAGATTAAGCTTATCAGGCTCTGCAGATGCTGCTACTAAAAAAAAGCTATCATTCTTCCTTTGGTTCTGTATCCTTAGTAGGTTTTAAAAGGGTGATGTCATAATGAGAAACTTGACAGGAAACGTTTATTTCATAGTCCAGGTTACCATGGGTTTTATCAGAAAGGTAAAAACTGCCATAGCCTGGCCAACCTCAACGATTTCATCATGGTAGGTGCAGGACTGATGAATAATACACTGTGTGCAGTTTGTTAAGAAAACAAAAACAATTATTGTTATAGCTTATAGACATCACCATCCTAACACCAACACCCACACTTTTATGTTACAGACTACCTGTATTTTAACAAGCAATGTAAAATAGAGATAATTATTCAATTTACTGGATCTGACAGGGTTGCATCCTTTAGGCAGCAATGCACAATTTAAAGAAGAATTCCTAATGCAATGTACACATTTATCTCAATTGCCCTGTAGCTGGCTTTCCACATAGGATTTATACTGTGTGGATGGTTAATGGATATTAATAATTCCATTTGCTAATGTCTACTCTGCTAATAATTCAACAGCAATTGCAGTGAAATGGATTCATTTGAAAAAAAGAATGTGGTGTCGACATCCACAGTAAAGAGCCTCCTGCATTTATGTAGAATAATTGATATTAGTTGTTTTTGCAGAGCGTTCAGAGGCAAAGGTACAAAGGCATTTTAAGTGATTATGGTGTATCATAATTCAAATAATAAACCTGCTACTTTGAATCATTTTTGTTAATGCAGGAGCCAAAGGCCATTCTTTACCATGAATTAACTTACAGCCCATTAGCGCCTTCCAGTCAAACATTGCTTTGGTGTTCTTTGGCCATCGTGTTGTCTCCTCAGCAAATGCTGCAATTACTTTATTGTGACTCGACATGAGAGGGACAAAACATTGTATTAGGGCACCGCAGTGCTACCTGTAGGTCAGATTATGTGGTGGCTGTCTACCTCCTGTCTTGAAGTGATTGCCATCAGAGCAAAGCGACGCAGCATGTGGACGTTAGTCAACCAGTTATTTATGTTACAGGATGCTCGACATTAGTGATTTCTGGATTCTTTACTATATGAAGCCTTGAGCAGGTATACTTTACTGCTATTTTTGACTCCTTTGATTCTGCACGGTTGTTGCTCATTAATGACCGGGTTTAACTATTGGAAAATACAATTGGTTGCTATGATGCTGTTACGCCCCTGTAAAAGGGGGTGAAATAATCACAGAGTGATTTCGGGTGTGTTTTCTCACTCGGAACTTTACTCTAATCAAAAATAAAGCTTTCCAAATATACAATACAAAATACAACAAATGAAAAATATACATTGTTTTGCAATACTATTAAATTCAACCAAAGTGCATGACATACTACACAAAAACACAATAATA
>JAVQJF010011500.1:0-11165 GCA_036023855.1 Gadopsis marmoratus
GTGTGTGTGTGTTAGTGCTTATTGGATGTGTAGATTGAACAGATGTAATGACAGATATTCAAGGGTCATTCCCAAATTGGAGGACAATAAAGGCATCAACACTTTCGAAAAGTTGACCCTTTTTTATCTATCATTTTGTTATGTATTTAAGAAGAAACGCTGTTTATGACATGTTTAATTTTTCGCCTGCCATTAGATTAAATTGCATTTTATATTACAATAAAGACTAGCCTTTGTCTCCCACTGATAGTGGAACTAAAGAAGATCTATACCTGTTCAACGTACAGTTTGTAACCTGGGGAAGATGAGGTTTGGACCGCAAGTGATTGTAAGGCCCTGCTTCCTCACCGCCTCTTGAAGTATCTCCTGGCGAGAAGGTGGGGGCAGCATGCCGATTATCTTTTCAGGGTTTGGACGTGTGAGCTGAGCTTACCAGACAGGTTATCAAACCATGTTGTGATGCCATGACGAATAATGGATCCAGTGGCTGCCCTGTAGGACAATAACAGCATGCTTTTATCTACTCCATGGACCCTGAGCCTTTTGCAGAAAATGCAGACGCTGACTGATTCGTGAACAAACATACTCCATGGGTCCTTTGTAACTGACAATCAAAGTGAATGATACATCCAGGTTTCCAGATAAATTGTATTATTCCATTTTAATGTGATCTAATTGAAGTTAAAGACATCCTCATAGGCAGGACATATGTACCACAAACAAATCAACATCATCAGACAAGATTTGTTTGCGTGTATGTGTTTCTCTGGACACTGTATAGGCTTGTGTCTGGTGCATTGTAGGCCCTATATCTGTGGTAACAGCCATTTTGAACAGTGTCCTGCTTTTTCACACACTTGCTCGAGGTTTCTGCCTGTTAAAGGCAGTGTTTCCTTGCCACTGTCTCCTAGTGCTGCTCATGGTGGAAATGTTGGGTCTGTACATATAGAGGTGGTCTAGACTTGCTCTATATTAACAAGTGCTACGAGATAACTCTGTTATGATATAGCGCTATATGAATAAAAGTTTACTGAAATTGAAGCCTGTTAAGTACTGCTGGATTCAATTGGGTGCCGCTGTCCCCAGTAGGACGTCCCAGGTCAGGGTCAGGCCAGTCCTTCTGTCTCTGTCTCATCACTTGCTGCCCTCCACATGGCTGTCGCTACATAAGTTCCTGTCGCTCTCTGACTCACATTACATTCTTGCTCCGTCTGAATGTCACAGTGTTGTATGTTAGAGCGACGAGCACTTATTTGCTCTCATTACAAAGCATCTACTGCAGTGCTTCTCAAACTTGGGAGTGGAGCTCCATGTGGAATGGGACTGATATACTGATAGATGAAAGGAGTCGCTTGCACTGAAGAACCCACAGAGAATCATCACTTGCTCTCTGCAGTTCCCCTCAGCTCAACGGAGCATTTTAGCATGTTTCAGCTCAATATTCTGGCTTTATGGCAACTTTATTGTTTAGATTCCGTTTCATCGCTCTCTCTTCAGCATCGTTTTGGACTCTGGCTAAGGGGATTTGTTCTCGCATTCTGTGTTCTGGTTCATCCCAAAGGCGTTGGATGGGGTTGAAGTCAGGACTCTGTGCAGGCCCGTCAGGTTTTTCCACTGAGTAAATATATAAATATATGTAGATTTATTGCTGGCAAGGAATCATTTTCTGGGGAAACACAAAGAGGGGATTTCTGTGGTAAAAAGACACTTTGGAAGATACCCACTTGATATGTGTACCTCAGACTGCTGAAGCCTCATACCAGCTTCCACTGTAGAATGAATATTTACACACAATGGGGATTGTGTTTACTGAGGAGACACAATGATGATACCATCTTTTATATAATTGTAAATGAAATATAATGAACTTACCCCTCTTTGTGTTTCCTGGTTGAGCAGCGGTGGAGGTACGCATGCAGTTAGTTGCATTGCCAGAGCAAAGCACAAAAGGAAACCTATACAGGCCAGTAGCAGGACAAATATATGCACTTGATTTGACTAACTCAAGCTGCTGAAGCCTCATATTGGTTTTGGATGACATGTTTATTTCCTCAGATCGCAGCCAGGGCCTTTATTTTCCTCAACTGCAGAAGCTACCAGGCCTTTATCTGAAGCAGGCTTGTATTAGAGGCAGGCCTTGGTTTCTAATTCTTTCTGTTTGATGAGTAGAATTGATCATATTTTAGTACGAAGCCTCATTTTGATTCGCTCCCGTTTGCCCTGTTAAAGTTACTGCTGTTACTCAACACTTCCTGTATCAGTTTCAAATTAAAAGTGTTTCAGTGGGCAGAAACCCTTCATTTCTTAACAAGGCTTTTATTGTGTAACATTTGCAGGGAGCGTGTTGTGGAAAACTATTCGACTTGCAAAGTTCCTGTACAGCGCTTGAAATGTAGCTGCTGCCATCTTGTGGAGCTTGTAAGTTACTACAACATCCAATTTGGCTGAGACGTAAACACGCCTGCAGTGAATCCAGAACAACAGTGTTGAAAACAGTGTGATCATGTTGTTGAGGTTATTAAATTAAAGCAATGAAATATACTACGTCAGTTGGCAGCACATAACATGGCAGCCAGCGGGAGTTCATGCAGCCTTGTTGTTTCCTTTGCCTTTATGGAGGCCGGCCTTCATTTGTTCGTGTCGACCACACCCCCGGCCGTTACTGGAGACCTGGCTTTGACTGATTACCGGTTTTTATTTAAGGATCTATCTATCTATCTATCTATCTATCTATCTATCTATCTATGGCTTGTGTCAGCTGTCAAATATTGTCTGTGTAATTAGTGCCTGCTTGCAATGTTTGTGCTCTTCTTCCCTCTCATCCTCTCTCGCTCTCCCTTTATTACGTGTGCTGCTCCCTCACTCTCTCTCCCTCCACTGCACGAAGCAATGAAAAAGGGCCGAGAGTGTGGGCGTTGATCGCTGCTTCACGCTGCTGCTCAGCTGACAGGCAGGAGAGAGGAAGAAAGGAAGGAGAGGAGGAGGACAGAGGGAGACAGAACGAGAGGCGATGAGATGGCGTGCGAGAGATGGGGGAAGAGAGTGTTTTGTGTCTGCAGCTGCTCAGCTGACAGAGGATGGAGAACAGAACAGAATGTGCTCCGAGTGTGCGTCTGTGTGTGCATTTCCGCGTACAGTATGTGTGTTGCAGCGCTGTGCACGCTGCTGCCGCTGAACGCAGAGCTTTGTTTTTGGTAGCGAGATGGAGGCAGCGCTGACCTAAATACTGAAAGCATGTTTCACACACAGGAAATGAGGGCGCTTTTCATTTGGAGCAACACCAGCACAGCTACTGTAGCCAACCAGGAGAGATTTAACAACCCAAGAGAATACTACTGGACACGTTTAATGAATTGCATGTGATCATTGCGTGCAGTTTAAAAACACTGATGTGTTCTGTCAGTTGAACACATTTGTCTCCAAGAGAGAAATCGAAAGTGAGCTACGACAGAGGGAAGGTTGTTGAAGGTGCAGGTCTGATCAACGTTAGCATTGTTTTAGCATTAGCATTGTAACGTGGTGCTTCATTAAGAGACAAAACTCTTCTACTATGGTATGATAAATGATTATTTAGAAACATAAGTTGTTTGGGATGGCACTTTGGATTTCATTTTGCTATGTTTAGTAAAGCTTTGTTTAAGTTAAAGGCTGGCCAGATTGTTAAGTGCGTTTAAGTTAATTAGTGCTAATTGTTTTGTGAACTCCCCCTGTGTGTCCACTGGACTGACCAACCAGTGTATATATGTTCCCTTGTGTTCTTTGTTGGGTGAGGTTGGTTTGTTCAGTTGATCACGTATTTACTTTAGTATAGTTCTGTTTAGTTGACCCTTTTATAGGCCGAAGTTATTGCTTCTTTTTGTAAATTGTTTGAATTATTTTGTGGGATAAATAAAAACCCATTTTTGTTAAATTACACCTTGTGTCCTCGTGCCAAGCTATTCGGTCCCTCACAGTTGGTGTCAGAAGCGGGATTTGAACCCTCGCCTCCAGTGGAGGCTGTATCAAGGCAAGTTAGCACAGAATATTGTCACTGGTTCAAACACCAGGGTACCCTTTTAGCAAGGCACTTTGTCTTTAATCATCACCCTCCTCCGTTGCCCTGTATTGTGGCTGTGTTGTGCAGCAGGTGTGAAGGTGAAGCAGAGCAGAACGAGAGCTGCATGCTCAGCAAAACAAAACCCTCTGGAGATATAAATATTCAGAAAAAGAGGCAAGTAAAGAGGTGCACTGATTCACTGACCACTTCTGGCATCTCGCATAGTATTCATGTAAGGCAAGTAAATTACCTCGACTTGTGCCCAAAAAAAACTAAGAACAAAGACGGAGACCAACTGTCCCATGACACAAACATCCACTGAGATTGGGGTGGAACGTATCCGTCATGGAGGCTAGTGTCACCACAGTAATATCAAGTCAGCTTTACTGACTGAATTATTTACTTTCTTGTCGAGGCTTGTTTTTATTACAGGTGTGAAACACAATTGCAGTTACCAGCAGTAACCACAGGTTAAAGGGCGGCGATGCAGTCAGAGGCATCGTGCTTCACAAAGGGAAAACGCTGCTCTGACATCTGCAACAGAAGCACTGACCCACTAACCTCAGAACTCCGAGACTCTGCAAAGAAATTCCCATCAAACTGTTTTTATAAAACATAACAAATTGTACATTTTTATTTGATGCACTTTCAATGCAAAGCAAATAAATGCTGCAGGCTGCAATCGTGAATCCGAACAAATGGAAACAGAGAGCTAATAGTGCGTGTGTGCGCTTCAGTGTGTGTGCGTGCATGCGTGCGTGCATGCAGTCTCCCTGCAGAGGTCCGCCTCCCTATAAAACCCATTTTATGTGCAGATTTATAGGAGCTCATGATTTCCTTATTTATGAGGAGCATCATTTCCTGAATAGAGTACAGACCCCACAGGAGCCAGCAGCAGTGAGTCAGTGTGTGTGTGTGGGGTGTGTACTGGTTTGAGTTCTACTGTACAGGATTGGCTTTGAGAAGTCTAATTATCAACTGAGCAAGAGTCTTCACGATGAACCTGGATTTTAACAAGCCAAAGAGTCTGCAGCGATGCTAGCAGCCCTGCGAGGCCGCACCGACGCACACGCTGCTAATGGCAGCATGTTAACATGCTAATTAGCACAAAACGGCCATCACTAGTTTTTTGCAGGTTGTCAAAATGCGGTGGTTTTATGTGCATTTAAATTTGTGCATTAAAATCCTGAATTGAAATGCCTCCATGGCACCAATCTGAATAGTACAAAGTTGTGTGTGTGTTGGTGTGTGTGTGTGTGTGTCCCCTGAACCTGGCACAGCTTATACTTAGTTTAAACTGAAGCCATAATCTATTATTATTACTTTTGCCCCTAACGTACATCCATCGAGGGAATGTTCTGCATCACTGAGCCCCAAATCTTGCAGAACATTTCCATCCTCTCCTTCACACTGATCATGATTTTCCCCGTTGCTGTTCTGTAGTGAGAAAGTCATGTAAAATAAACTTCTTGGCTGATGTCAGGTCAAGAGAGGGGGTCCTGACGGGGATTAACACAGTACATCCAGAGGTGCCCGCTCCGTTTTCCCCTCATCCTAATAAGAGCTGATGGAGGTGGGTGGTTCTGGTGCCAGAACTCTCTGTTGAGCGCTCCGGACGTGTTGTGGGCTTCATTCCCCTTTAAATCCCATTACCCGTCCACCTTTTATTCTGAAATCCTAGCTACCGTTCAGCGTAGTCACTTCCTGTTCATGTGAGCCTGAAGTGAAGACTTCCCTGGATCTTCTCCCACAGTGGCTTGTTCACTTGGTGTGGAGGCTCAGATGAATTGGTGTTGCACTATTCCCACGTTTTGTCTCATGGTGCCAAAACTGACCAAGCTGCTTGCCAGACTTCCTAAAGCTGACCGCTACACGTGTCACACAGCGGCTGGCCAGGTGTGCAGAGGTGTTACAGTCTGCAGGGTTTGAGCTGCTTTCTCAAGCTCTCCTTCACAGTCTTTAGATAACCGCTGTGTCAGCTTTTGTGTGCAACACCGTGACTGCCTTTGAGGAGAGACCTGAAAGTGTGTGTGTGTGCGTGTGTGTGTGTGTGTGTGTGCGTGTGTAGGTGTGTGTGTGTGTGTGTGTGTAGGTGTGTGTGTGTGTGTGTGGCATCTCGTCCCTCTCAGGCTTCGACTTTGGCCGTTCAGATGAGTTAAACACTTTCACTTCGTACAAACTCATTTGAAGCATCAGTGTTCATAAACAATAATCTTAGATTCATATTCTTCATATGAAAATGGTGTCCCCCATATATAGTCATACCGGGGGGGGGGGTTTGACCAGAGAAGCATCCCTACAGACCAATCTGCTTCTACACTCTCTGCTTTTCCCCTCAGATGCAAATTAACGTTTTCCTGCAGTTACTGGTTTCACATCAAGCGTTTCCTCCGCCAGATCCATTTCCTCTCGTTCAGCCAAAAACTAGACCACTCCATCAATGCACGAGTCCTTCTCGATGCCAAATGACACAAATTAAACACTTCCTGTATTGAGTGTTTCAAATTAAAAGCCTTCTGGCGTTTCAGTGGACAGAAACCCTTCCCCTTCACACCCCGGCTGTTACTGGAGACCCAGGTTTTACTCAACTACCGGTTTTTATTTAAGGAAATACGGTAAATTATATACTCTGCTTCTAATAATAATAATAATTTTTTTATCTGACAGTTTTTCTAAAAAATAAACTTTCACCTTTTCTTTAAAAACATTGATCAAACATCTATCTGCTCCTTCTCTCACGTTGTCAGATGGTCCCTTAAACAGGACGGACAAACCATTTTTACTCCAAGCTGTGAATACAGACAAGAAGCCGAGCAGCCTGGAACAGACCGGAGCTTGTGACTTGATTAGTTAAGTGACAACTCACTCGCGCATGACGGGCACATGTATCTTATTTCGCTCCTGCACAGTCAAAGAATAAATTAAGGCTCTAATGGGAAGAGGCGTTCCCTGACCTTGCTCTGCAGGCTGATTTGTCTTTCCCGGTCGACCTTCAGGAAAAGTTTCTGGGTGCCGTGATGCTGATACACACAGCTCGCACTATTATATAATAAGTAGTGTGGGACTGCTGTCCTGGATTCGTTATTACGGGGATGTTCATTTGGTGGATTCAGCACCCTGGTGGAGTTTGTAACGGGGAGCTGAATTTGCTGTTTCTCAAATCATCAATGCCAGCGATTCCCAAAATACAGCTCTGTGACACTCCTGGGGCCGGCAGAGTCTCAGGGAGTTCCCACAACAATGAAAGATTTTCATATCGTTGCTTGGAAAGCGTCTAGTCAGCACAATAATTACATTTCTAGGTCATCCTCATCTGCCGAAAGCTCGTGGAGGAGGACACACACACACACACGGTGAGAGCTCGCATGCTAACAACCAATGATCTGAGATGGGTCTGGTCTTCATCTTCGCATGAAGCAGTCGTGAATGGGCTATAAATCAGATGTCTACTGCTCCATCCATAAAAATGATACAAGAATCACATTTTATTGGCCACCTTCTGGCCTGCAGTGTTTTTTGGAACAAGAATTCCCTGTCCATCAACATCAACTCGCTCCCATATTCCATCCATTTGTCTTGTTTAGAAGGTTGTAGTCGACATGCAAGCAGCAGGGAAACAAAGTGCACAGGAGACCAGTTTGCAACATGATCCCGTACCCCTCTGCCCTTTAAACTGTATTCATTTGCAAATATTTTGCTTTATGAAAACATGTTTTGGGAAACATAATAATGCCTGCATTACAGTTTTATTACCGCAACATCATAGCGACTTCACAGCAGAGGTGTGGAGTTGGAAATAAAAGGCTGGAAACAGGGTGAGCTGGAGAAAGCAGCTGGTAAACAGTCGTATTTGCTGCTCTGCTGTGTCGATGGATGGATGGCTGGGTAAGAAGTGGGGTGACAGGCCTACAGACATGAGCCCAGCTGTGTGCAGCGCTGCAGCGACACCAACACCATATAGAGAATTTAACAGCGCTGTCAGAAACAAAGCGCAGAGAATTCGTAGCTGAAGGTGTCAGCTGAGCTCCTCCCCGAAGGTGTTGGGATGACAATATTAATGAGCCCCTTGTGTTCATTCCTTCATTATCCAAACCGCTCATCCCAAAGGGGGGGAGCCAATCCCGAACATGTTCCTTGTGTTATAGAAGACAGAGTATATAAAACCGTCGGAGTGGCTCTCTGCATATGTCTGCTGTGCTCTTAACACGCCGCCGTGTCGCTTCAGATGTGACAGCATTTTCACACAGCTGCTGTTCCTGGTCGCCCTGCGTCACACATACTGTACCTGTGTGTCGTCGTGTGAGCGAGCCAACGACAAAGAAGATGCGTTTGCACGCTACAGATTTAAATGCAGCGTGCGTCTCCTTATGTTAAGACCTAGCTGCACGTTTGGCCTCCCTACTGCTATAGATTTGAATTAAAAAGGAACGCTTTAAAGGACGTTTGACTGCCGCACCTTCATGAACGAGACAGAAACAGGTGTCTTTCAAGCTACTGAGGGTATTTGATACTTTCAACATCCAGTAGATATTCAGTGAAGTATTCCTTTAAATGGTTCATGTTAGTAATAGTCAATAGTCACAGAGTGCCTATTCGTGTTCTCTGTGAAAGCTTGTTTTTTGTGTGTAAATGCACAAATACTATGCTTGCATCATCAGATCGCGTGTGTGTGTGTGTGTGTGTGTGTGTGTGTGTGTGTGTGTGTGTGTGTGTGTGTGTGTGTTCTCAGTAGATGATGTGACTGGAGTTGACAGCAGTCGCATGCTTCTTGTTAGAATCAAGACTCTCTCGCAGCCCACCTGCTGCAGACTGAACGAAGGGGAAATAATATCCCAGCTTCCCACTGTGACTCCTGTTAGGCTGCAACAAATCAACCATTATCCGTGTGTAAGTGTCGTCTGCACCTGTTCTTACTAAATATGTGTTTGACATCTTGTATGAGTTGTTATAGGTAGTTTGTCCACTGCGTGTGCATGTGAGTCTAAACATGTTTAAACACACTGCAGCTTGTCTGTGTCATATAAAGAGCTCTGGGATTTTTATTTGCATGTTTTGACACTAAATCAAATGTACTGTATAATAAAGGGAGAACATTATTTCTCACAGGTGAACAGCTAACAAGCTCATTAGCATTTGCTCACAATTCATTTTCACATTCCATCCCATATATCATCTATCTATAATATTATCTTCAGAAATTACCACCAGACTTTTTGTCTGAGTTGTTCTCATCTCAGGGCAAACTCTCATTTCAGTCAGACAAGTCACGACGTTTGAAATGTTTATTATAGCAGCATAATTAGAGTTTGGCGTCCAGGCTCCGGCCTCCGACCTGGGAGGGTGTGTTTGGTAGATGGTTGTGGAGAATCGACTGCCTGAATGAGCTTCATTTATTGGTGCTTTGATTTAGAAAATGATTCCCCTTAACAACCAACAACTCTTCATACCTAAATGTTAAAATCGATTGCCTCACGGTGCCTGTCATGTCACATCCCTGCAGGCACCGGACGTCAATATAACATCACAATGCCGTTGGATTCCAACGTTGTACAGACGTTGCGATTTAGTTGAAAATGAAAATCGGGTTGACGTCAAAATCCAACGTTGGGTTGACGACAATCACCAACGTTGGAAAGTTGTTAAATATAAGTTGGAAATGAAAATCGGGTTGACGTCTAACCCCAACGTCAAGTTAACGTCAATCACCAATGTTGGAAAGTTGTTAAATATAAGTTGGAAATGAAAATCGGGTTGACGTCTAACCCCAACGTCAAGTTAACGTCAATTACCAACGTTGGAAAGTTGTTAAATATAAGTTGGAAATGAAAATCGGGTTGACGTCTAAACCCAACGTCAAGTTAACGTCAATCATCAACGTTGGAAAGATGTAACATTGTAGTTGAAAATGACAATCGGGTTGACGTCTAAACCCAACGTCAAGTTAACGTCAATCACCAACGTTAGTAATATGTTAAATTCTGGTTGACAAATAAAACCGGGTTGACGTCACAACCCAACGTCGAGTTGACATCAAAACGCCACGTTGGAAAGACGTAACATCTTTCTTAAATTAAAAATCGGGTTGACGTCAACCTCCAACGTTTGACAGACGTTGAATTCTGGTTGGAAATATAAGTTAGGATATCATTAAAAAAGCATTAGCTGTCAAATTCCAAATTCTAAAAAAGTTGCAATTAGGTTGGTATGGATTTTGTTGGCATGACATGAAATGTTAAAACAGAGCCATGTTTTTGTTGTAAATGAATGAAACATACTGAGAAATATGGTTGTTATACCAAAGTTGGACAGATGTCAAAATCCAATGTCAGACATTCCCAAAGTATTAATTTTAAAACATGAGTAGAGAAAAGTTAAACTAAAATCTTGTGTAATGTTTGGTGGTTTATTGGATAAATGCAAAAGATTTACAATGGCTTACTAAAGTAACTTTTTATTGTAACTAACAACTTTTAAACAAGTTAATTCACAAAACTTTAAAATTGAATTAAAACAAATTAAATTTCACAACATTCAGAACTGTCCAACCTCGGACCCGTCTTTTGGAACACGCCATGGAAGAGTCCTTTAAGAAAGTCTTTTTCTGCCACCTCCGCCAACCCTGTCTGGGGCATACTTCAAGCAGAAGGCGACAGCTGCCTCAATGTTTGCCTCTGTTTCCTTTGTAGTCTTCTGGACACTTTCTGTAATAAAAATTTCAAATTGTAAGGGAATATAAGAGAAGATAAGGTACAATAAGCAGAAAAATCATTCAGTTATAAAAAACTAAAGAGTAAGATTTGAACTTTGGATGCTGTCAGAAAAACAAATGCCAGCAGCTCTCTTTAATTTGAAGTCTTCAAAAAATATAAAAGGCATCTATCCAACATTTTTACACTAGAAAACCATTAAAAACAGTGTATTAAAAATCTGAATGTAGTGGCTGGGTTTTTTTGTTTTGTTTTGAACACCGGTGGCCACTGTGCTAATGGTTTTTACTAAACCAACAATATAGACATTAGGCAACACTGAGGATATATGCTTTTTACCTGTGACAGCAGTGAAGAGATGGAGCTTTGTGAAGGCAAGCTTGCCCTTCCCCCCCTTCATGTTGAAATTCGCCATGACCTCA